>JZKD02S0073421.1:288620-302190 GCA_000966675.3 Picea glauca | reverse complement strand
TATACAATTTAAAAATCAATAAAATTAAAAAATTCAAACCATATAGTAAAACTATATGAAAAAATTAAATTTAAATTTAAATTTTAAAAGCCCCCCAGTCATCTGCCCCTGGTCACCATACTACCAGGTCGAAAGTGAAAATGAGCCCACGGGGTATGGAGGAGGTGGTGCTGTTGGGCGGAGAGGTTTTGGGAGGCAGCGCACACAGAGTGGAGAGGAGGCTGAAATGGTGCGTGCGCGTGAGGGGGAGGGAAGAATGAGGAGGCTGAGGGAGGTGGTGGTTGGTGGTTGCGTGCAGATAGTGGGTAGAGGAGAGGGTAGCGCGTAGGCTGGCATGCAGAGGAAGAAGGGTTCAGGGTAGGGGGAATGGAGGGTTGAGAGGAGGGAGTTGGGGAAGTTGGGAGCGTGAGGGGAAATGGGGAAGGGCACAGTCGGAGTTCGCGTGGGGAGATGGAGAGGAGAGGTGCATGCTGTGTGCGAGAGTTGAATCGAGATGTGTAGGGATGGAGGGTCAAGAGGGAGGTGGTGAGGGGGTGGTGGTGGCGCTAAGGTGGTGGACGGGTGGTCAGTCACCCCCAAAAATTAAAATTTCAAACTTTGGAAAGAGTGGGTTTTTTTGGGACTGTATGGAGGGGGTGGTGGTGGCAACAAGGTGGTGGACGGGTGGCCAGCCACCCCCAAAAACCTAATCTTAGAAACTAGCAAGCAACATCAAACTTGAACTAGGCAAATAAATACCAGTTTGAAGGCAAAAACATAATTCTTTTAATGCAAGATCTCAACCTGACCAACAAATTTTCCTTGCTTTGTTCTTTTTTTGGACTGGGATTGATGGGTTACCTGGTTCATTGTTTAAAGACTGTCGTATGGAAGTTGGTTGTCCACTGTAGAGATGCAAATGCTTCCATAAAAACCTCCCTCTGCTGCCTTGGATTCTTGTGGTAGATCTCCCACCCCTTAGCCAAACTGTCAAAATGGCTTGAGAGAGAGGAGAGGGGGGGTTTTGAATTTTCCAATTTTTCAAAAAAATCAAATTTTCCCAAAAATTGCATGAGGCTACGTGCCTTCTCCTCCATTTTCCAATTTTCTGAAATTTTTAATAAAATTTTCCAATTATTATTTTTTAATATTTCTTGGAAAATGTGCAAGTCAAAGTTTGACTTTAACTTTGACTTTGACCCAACTGTTGTTGACTTAGCCCAAAAATGTTGTCCGGTGAGACAGAGTCGGAATCGGACGTAGGGCACGTTGTCGAAAAGGTCTCGACGAGCCTGTTGAGAATATGTCGTCACAAATCTGAAATAATGCCACCTCAACCCTCAAATTTGGCCCGGAACAATGGTCGCTTAAAACCCCTGACTTGTTGGTGGGCAAACATGACACCCAATCTTGCGAAAGGTGCCAAATCGCCATATGATATCCAATCAAAGCAAATGAGGTATCGTCGGAAAGGTGTCGACGAATAATTCAATGAGGTGACTATATTTTGTGTGTTGGGGCCATTAATGGTTGTTTTAGCTACCATGAAACCCTGCCATGTGAACTGGTTGCCTCCCTTGCCCGAAATAATTGACCAACTTGTGATGGCTCTAACCGGACCATCCGAGGTCGTAATGAGGCAAATGAGAAGCCATTGGAAAGGTATCTGAGTCTACTACAGTGTGACATCACTGAATCCCTGATTTAAAACACTTTTTAAACCCTGAAGCACTGCAACCGATTTGGTGTCCAAAATTGGTCATGAACTTGCGAAACCTCGTTCTTACCAACCAGGGGTCGAAACCAAGCACGGGATATACCGTTGGAAAGGTATCGCACTACCCTACACCATGTATGGGTTTTATTTTCCGTTTGAGACCATAATATTAACAGAATCAGACCAAGTAGTCCCAACTATTGGTTTTGGCCATTCGGGTAACCTTAACTTTGCGTCCGTCGTATGTGATCATACAGACTCGGAACCGGGCTCATGATAGCCCATTGGAAAGCTTGTCCTGAATCCTACCACATGCAAGTGTTTAATTCCATGAATCATGAACATATTTCATCTTATTCTTTTCATAAGGACCCCGTCCTCAAGGGACCCGCTTAGTGATAGGCGAAGGAGACCAACGTTAAAATTCTTGTAAAGTGTGTGTTTAGTTCATGAAACCTGAACCGAACAACCTTGACATGAGGAAGAAATTTCGTGGGAAGGTTCAAAACTCCTTGAAGGTAGCCAACTAATACTCTTTCAAGGGCAGAGGCCATAGTAACTATGACCCCCGCCATTGTCTTCGACTGGAACCATAGCACCAAGGGACGTTTGTGGAGAAGTGACTGCGTAAAACACCATGTTGAGCCCAGAGCATATTTTTGGGTCAACATTCTTGGCGTCGAAGGGGAAATGCCTTCCAAAGAATGTAGAACAATGGGATCACCTGTGTGACAGGCGGGAATACTCGGTGGAAAATTATACTTTCAAAGTGACCGATGTGGGTGAGGGGGGAATTCAACTGTAGTATAAGGACCATTTTTCACATTAGGGATAACCGAAGAATGAAAGTAGTGCAATAAAAATATACATCAGAATTTTTACTGGGAGTCACATAAGATAGAAGAATGGGAATAATGACCCGGGTTTTGTTGAGCAATGTGGCCCAAGTGACATGGGTCCCTCACCCGGATTATGGATTAACCATGAGAAACAAGGCTTAAGGTGAACCTTGGATCAACACAAAGTCTCATGCTTACCTTTGATTTTCGACACACAAACAAGAAAATGGGGGTTTTTGAAATCAGCGACCCACTGGAGGAAAACTAGCAAGCAAACCATTCAAACAAGGGAGTAAAGAAATATAAAAAACCTTGGCAGTAGGTGTTGAAATATCAAGTGCTCATAAGTGATGGAACTTTGTAGGAAAACGACCGTTGCTTGGAGAAATCAGATTGTAAGTGGTCAGGTAAAGTGCAGTTGCAATCACATAGCTATGTAAGCCATCATGCCATCATGGTTTTCAGCTTCACCAGAGAATGTTATGCTACCTCCTTAGACTTTCCCTGCTGACTTTGATGAAATAACAATCAAGTTTACTCCCATTTAAGATGACTTTGAGACAGAGTTTCCCAAAATGTCAAGTATGATAAAAGGGATTCTAGGAGTTCAGTCTTTCAAGCAACCACCCAACAATAAGGATAGTACCCTTCGCATTGAACACCAGACAAACCAAAAAGAAGACAACCTACGACATTTAAAATGAAAAAGACTAAAACCAATGGAAAAATAAAAAGGGGCTTATACTCCAAAATTAGAATCAAACAAGCAAAAGACTCAATATTGAAACCAAGGCGCAAAAAGGTTCAAGATTGAAACCAATGGGATATATACAAGCATGAAAAGGTAACAACAAATACATACAAGAAGGAAAATCAGTAACATTGAATACATACAAAAAGAAAAAGAACAAATGGTGACTTATTGAATACATACAAAAAGAAAAAGAACAAATGGTGACTTATGTACAAGATGATGAAGCCTCTCAGGAGTAAAAGAAATTTAGGTGACGACCATTCACGGGGAATTGAATTGGTTCACCATCCAAGGTTTTTAATCTGAAATCATTTGTCCCTAAGACCTCATAGATTGTGTAAGGACCCAACCATAAAGAATCAAACTTGCGTTGTTTGGATGGGGCCTCGTGTGCTTTGTCCCATAATAAGACATCATCTCCTACTTTATGATTTACCATTGTGGCTCTTTTATCGAAGGAACGTTTAACAATGTCTTTCTTCTTTTGGAGATGTTGGAATGCATCTTTTCTTACCTCTTCTAGTTTGATGAGTGTGTCTAAATGATGTTGTAAAGGTTGGAAATCATATTCTGCCTCAGCAATAGGCAACCTCAAGGATGGAATTTGTAAGTGAATAGGCAAGACAACAAGAGCTCCATACACTAGAGTGTAAGGACTTTCACCTGTTGTTGTCCTAGGGGTTATACGATCATCCCATAAAGCAAAGTTTAACTTCGTGTGCCAATCACGCTTGTTATCCTTAACTGTCCTCTTAAGGATCCGAATCAGATTTTTATTTGTGGATTCGACCAATCCATTACCTTGGGGGTAATAGGTGGAAGATCAAAAAAGTTGTATGCCATATGTAACACCAAGGTGGAGCATGACATCAGACATGAAAGTTGATCCATTATCAGTTAATATCTCAGCAGGGGTTCCAAAACGGGATAAAATGTTACGTTCAACGAATTCTACCACTTGTTGACTCGTAGCGTTCTTAAGAGAGATTTCTTCAGCCCACTTTGTAAAGTAGTATGTGGCTGTTATATGTGACCAACACTAGAAAGCAGTGAAACTGGCCCAATAAAATCCATGCCCCATCTTGCGAAAGGGATTTGGACTTCAATAGGCCTAAGGGGTAAGGCGGCTAACTTTTGCTTCCCAGTGAAGCATTGGCAAGCTTCGCACTTTTGAACTAGTAAATGGGCATCTTTGTGGAGTGAAGGCCAAAAGTAACCTGCATGTAAAACTTTTGCTGCAATGGTTTTGGCTGAAAAGTGACCTCCACAAACCCTGAAATGGCGTTGTTCAAGTGTCATTTAGGCTTCGTCAGGAGTCAAGCATTGTGACAAAACCCCATCAAGGTTTATTCGGTAAAGGATTTGGCCTTGTAAAACATATTGGACAACTTGTAAACAAAGTGTTCGTTCGGCTTTAGTATCCATGTCAGGTGGGCACACACCATTGATCAGGATATATACAATAGGCTTGTACCATGGTTGTGAGGCTAACTCAGTTCCATTAACCAGTTCTTCGAAAGCAATCAAGTCATCTACTTGAGGTGGTTCGGCTATGATTGAGGGATGGGATTGGGTTAGCAATCCATCCAACCCTGTCCCCCTTATGGTTTTCGTCGGTTTAATGTCCAATTCATACTCTTGCATGCACATGATCCATTTGGACCACTTACTATGCAATTTGGCTTGATTCAAAGTAGTGACTAAGAGAGAGGTAGGCACAAAAACCTGAACTTTGTGGCCTTGGATGTAATATTGAAATTGTTCCAAGGCTTTATACAAAGAAAAACCATGTTTCTCTAGTGTAGAATAGTTCAATTGGTGTGTCTTCAAATTTTGGATCACGAAGGCGATTGGCCTAAGATTTTTCTCATGATCCTTTTGCAATAAGATTGCAGAAATTGTCTCCTCTGATGAATTAGTGTACATGACAAAGTCTTTAGAGGGATCAGGACTTATTAACAGAGGGGCAAAAGAAATGGCTTTCTTAATGGATTCAAAAGCCTGACGAGTAGGGGGGTCCCATTTGAACTGAATGTCTTTCTTCATAAGTTGATTTAGAGGTTTAACTACTTGGGAAAAATTAGGAATGAAGCGTCTCAGGAAGTTTATCTTTCCAAAGAAAGATTGCATTTCCTTTTTATTAGTAGGTAAGGGAAGATTTTTGATTGCTACCACTCTCCCAGGATCAACTTTGACACCTTCTCAAGAGACGATGTGACCTAAAAATTTTCCCTCCATAACACCGAAAATGGTCTTCTTAGGATTTAAAGATATGCCAAATCTACGACATCTAAGGAGAACCTGCCTAAGGAGATCAAAGTGACTACTTCGTTCTTTGGAAAAGACTGTGAGGTCATCGAAATAGACAACAATGATCTTACCCAATAAGCCTTTGAAAGCAATGGCCATGGAACATTGAAAGGTGTTCCCAGCATCAATCAATCCAAAAGGCATCTTGTTATATGCATGTGTGCCCCAACGAGTGGTGAAGGTGGTTTTATGACTATCAGAAGGCTTGAGGGCTATCTGATTGTAAACTTAGAAACCATATAAAAGGGACATCATTTGAGACCCGAAGACTTGTTGGAGAATCTCTTCCATAGGTGGGACGGGGTAGTTGTCTTTTAGGGACACCCTATTCAATTGTTGAAAGTTGACACACAAATTAATATCGCTAGTTTTCTTCCTAACGGAAACCAAATTAGATACCGATTGTGAGTAACAGACATGGTAAATGACCCTGGATGCTTTCATCTTGTCCAATTCATCCTTAATTGTTTGTTCCAAAGTAGGGTTGTTCTTTCTTTGTCTCTATCTGTAAGGTTTCGAATCAAGGACTATGGGTATGGCATGAACTATCTCCTGCATATCAAAAACCTTGAGGTCTTGATAGGACCAAGCAAAAACATCCTTGAACTCTATCAAGAGTTCAGTGAATTGAGCGATATCAGAAGGGGAACATTGTGAACCTATATAGACCAGTTTTGGATCTTTCTCAGTTCCTAGGTTAATAAGTATGGCTTCTTGCACCTTCCTAACATATTCACTATCAATACTAGGTACAAAAGTAGTGGCATCATTGGAATCAAACATTGATTCCAATACCGACAAACCGGGGGGATATTATTTGTCTTCAATTGGATTATGTTCCCGGTTTCCTCTTCCAACTCATGATTGATATGTAAATCTTCGAATTCCTCCTTGTTTTAAAGGAATCTTCAGATTTATTCGTTAGTATCAAAAACTTGCCAAGAGTCGACATTATCAGGTAACGCAGGTCCATGTAAAATTTGGACTTTTATATCTTCGATAGACCTTACGAAATCCGAAGTGAAACAAGAACCAACCAACGCCAAAGAATCAACTACGTGGTTTGCGGCCCTAGGCACAGATTGAATGTTGAAAGATAATAAGTTCTCAATAAGTTCCTTAGCCATTCAGTGGTATTGTTTGAGGCGTGGGTTGTGAAATTCATATTTACCTCTAATTTGATTCACAACCAATTCATAATCCCCACTCACCAACAAATGGTGTATTCCTAATCCTAAGGCCTTTTGAAGGCCTTGAACTAAGGCTTTATATTCAGCCATATTATTAGTGTTAGGGAATTCTAACCGAAAAGAGAAAGGGATTGTGTTTCCCTTGGAATCACACAAAAGGACCTCAGCCCCAGATCCATGCTTGGATTTAGCACCGTCAAAATCCATACTCCACACCATTTATTCCAACTCAGAAGGAGGGACATGTGCATCTTCCTCAGATAACACAGTATACGTACCCATACCTGTATATTGAAAAGACACATGTTTTGTATTACAGGAAGCAGGTACAACCTGCTCTCGGTACTTTGGTTCCCTCCTAATGACAACTTCAACACCCTTATGTGGAAAGGTGAAGTGGGTTCCCTCGATGAAGTAACGACCCTTTTTTACTTTGGTGGACCACTCCGTCCCTAAAAGCATTCCATATGCTTCAGGTATATCTACTACGATCATGTTTATGAGCATGCTCATCTCTGGAGCTTGATCGTAAGTAATATATAAGTCCTTAATGCAACCGATGGTTTCTACACTCCTACAATCCAAAGCTAAAAGGTCTTTACATGGGCCTGTGCATTCAATACCCAGTCTTCTCATGACTCAAAGGGGCATGACATTGTGCCTCGCTCCTGTGTCAGCGACATAGTTATGGAGCACAAAATCAGAAATCAAAACTGAGATATAGAAAGGAGGAACCCCAGGGTCTAAATCAATAACATCATATGCTTCCCTAGATTGAGAAGTGGACTCTTTGGAAAGAGGAACTCTTTGTTCCATTCATGGAGTAGGGGGTGCTTGTAGAACACGTGAAAGGTTTTCGAACTGAGCGGGTGTTCTAAGAGCATCTAGTAATGTCATGTGGGTGGGGACCTTCGCTAGATCTTCAATGACATTGTAAGGTACCAGTTTTGGGAAGCAGGGTGGTGGATTATTAGGCAAGTTTACCTTATTTGGGGTCCAGGGAACCCTGTTCTTTGTAGGGGAAGGTAATCTACCATTCGCGGGAAGCTTTCCCTTTTCATTGTCTTTGGGATCTCTTTTGGCCTCTTCCACCCCTTGTGGAGTGGTTTTAGGGACTTGACTCCTAGTTTCTTCAGCAAAGCTCCCGAAAGCAAGAGGATCATCATCGCAGGGAATAAAGTCTTCCATGTTAACTTGATCGTTTTGAGAAGTGGAAGCAAGCTTTCTTTTTACTGGAGGTAGGGGGGCTTTGTCTTTTTTAGATAGTTCCATGTGACGTGTATATGAGTAACAATACTTAGGATCATCGAAGTCTTGGGAAAAATGACACCAATCCACTTCAGCAACATGTTGCCTAGGAGGAGGAGCAGGAGGGAAAGGAGGTCTTGGCCTCGGAAGAGCAGAAAACTGCAAGTCATTCACCTTTAGATTAAGGGAAAGTATTTGGTTGTTCATGTTCATTAACAACTTGAGTGTTTCCGAACTTTCCCTTTCTTCAATCCTTGAAGTTTGGACAGGTCTTCAATCCTTGAAGTTTGGACAGGCAAAGGTTCATACCGAGGACCCTCGTTTCGAGATACATCATTCCTAGGTCTCTAGTTAAAATGGGGTTGCGCTAAAGGTGAGGGAATCATGCCGAATTCCTCCATGTTTCTTTTAATTTCCAGGGCGCTAGTCTTGGCCGCATCTAAAGTTTGTATTAATTTATCTTTCAATACATATTTTACATTTGGATTCAGAGCGGTCATGTAATAATGGAACAAATTGTTCCTAGATGGTTGGGACGCAGTGGAGATCCTATTCAAGGTCGAGGTAAAGCGTTGATTAAAATTCTGAATTTGCTCTCCCTCATGGATGGAGATGGTTGCGAAATCCCTGAGTAGGGAAGCCACATCATCCTCCCCTTGGAAATTTTTCTTGAATTCTTGGATCATAGTGTCTCAATCTGGGATACTATCATTGGAAGCAAGCGATACCATCTCGCTACTTCACCCTCAAAGGTCCTCACAAAAATTCTAATTATGACATCGGGAATTGTTATGTCCATAAGCGCTAATGCATCATAGAAGTTTTGTATACGTTCTTCGGCACTCAATGTACTAGTTCCATTGAACTTAGGAAGCTTGTTTGGGGCATCCGCAGGTATGTTATGAAGGGGTCTATTCAACCTTGAAGGAGTCCTAGGTTGCCATGGCATTGCCATCGGAACAACTATGGGAGGAACAACAACAGTTGTTGAAACGATGGGAGAAACAAATTGAGGATTAGTAATTGTTGGTGGATCAACTAAAGCTTGCTTTAGTAAGGGGATTTGAATAGGAGAAGAGGAAGAGGGTGACTCGGTTCGCACTGCAGAGGTAACAAGTTTCCCTGGTTTCCCAAGTGTATGTGTCTCACTACTTGTTTTCTTTCGCGAACTTTGACTTCTTGTATTCCTGGGGAACATTGTTTCCATAGTCTTAGGATGCTTTCGCCCTGTCAGCTTGCAAGGAGATCAAGTAAGTACTTTGAATACAACAGGTGTATCACCAAAAATCCTACTCTTTCTAACATGATGTAGATTAACCCAACTAAAAAAAAAGCTTTGTTTTTGTTCTTCTCGAAGTGGAAGGTAAGGTATGACAGACTTATAACTTCTCACGTGGGTTCGAACAAGTAAAATTGAAGACTGACAAGGTAAAAGGAAAGGAAAACTTGATGGTATTTATGACTCCCAGATGCAATGGAAACTATAAGGGAACTGGACTATAACAAGCACCAAAGAAAAATTCCAAAGGGCCACTGAAAGACCTTGCCACAAAATTTTGTCAACAAGTAGGAAAAGGACCGTAAATAATTTGGGTCCAATGCTCAGTACAAGATTGGGATACAAGAAAATCTAAAGAGGTTTGCAAGCTCCCCAGTATGGTCGCCAGAGAAAAGTAGGTGTTATAGGAAAAAATTGTTCGTTGGGACAGATCCGACCTATCTGGCTGTGAAGTCGGTTACAGCCTCTTTGATAGCTCGGCACGAGGTAGAGACTACCCGCACCTCAGGTGGTCCTTCGCTTGAGGCAGTAATGAAGGGGAAGAAAGAGAGGTGAAAGACTTACAAGAAGTCTTTCTCAGGACCACCCACCTTGGGTGTTGTCCTTCCTTAGCTTCTTGGATAGCCAAAATGGCTTGGAGGGTGAAAATTATGGACAATAGGATGAAAACAAGCTCACTGATTTTGTAGGACAACGAACTAAATAAAGTGAACAACGAGTTGTTCACTCCCTTAAAGCATTGGAAAATGGCCCAGATTGGATCCCCGGGGTAAACCGGTGTCCTGGGTAATTAACCAGTGGATGCCTTAAGTAAAAAAGTGTGAAACAAGGGTGAAAAGTGAGCTTAAAATCTACAACCAAGTACTTTTAAATGGTTGTAAATTGCGAAAAGCAAGTTGTTCGAAGCTTTAAAGACAGGAAAACAAGCCCAGAATGGCTTGATACCCCCCGGGGTGACCTGGGAAGTGATCCCATAAATTTGTTAAATCAAAATGGGGTTGTAAAAGTGGATGAACAGCCTTGTTACAAGTTGTTGAAGCTATGATATAAGGGAAATTATTCACAACTTCAATTCTTGGTTCGTGGTTGAAAGGTGGACTGACGAAAGGTTGACTTTAAAAGTATTTTATTAGTCAATTTTTAGTTTTTTAACACATGCCTTGGCCACCGCACTGATTTGAAGGTTATCCCGGTCAGGCAAACACATCCCGGAATTGTGCCAACCAGTATAAGAAGAGTAGTCCTAGAAGACCATGGTGGTTAGGTTGAAGAGTGCCCCATGCAGTTCGGAGAAGCAAGGATTAGCCACTTCTCATTACTAGCGCTTCCGGGCTCTTAAAGCCACTTGGATGGAAGAAGGATACCTGTGAAAAGGAAGAGGCTCAGGACCCCACTAAAGAGGGTTTTTGTTGAGCTTACCCAGGCAGAGTAGTATTCCAACTAAGCTAAGCTAATCAACTCCTTGACCGTGTGGTGCTAAGGAAAGACCACTCGACGTGTACTAACTAGACAACTTTCGAGGGGCTCCTGATGAAGACTCCCCCGCTTTGACTCTTAATATCCTACAAAATTGAAATTACTTAAAATGAAATACCAGGCCATCCACGTGGCGAGGTCACGTCTTGCTTTCACAAGTGTGTCTCCTGGTTAGTAAATTTGAAATCTATTTAAAACTATGTACATTAAACAAGTAAATAGATAGGTGACATATATGTCATGGCTGAATAATATGTATTTGTAGATATCTAAATAGTATAAGTTTTTTATTTTCAGTGTATGGGGCGGACCCCTGAATTGTTTTCAAGTTTTTTTTTTGCGACATTTTGCATGTATTTAGGTTGCTGATTTTTTTTGTATGGCCCCTTTAGGGGCAGCCACCTGTAGATTAGTGAGTGAAAAATGATACAATGAAAATATAGCAAGATTAGATAATTACAAATGACAATTACACCATTCAACCCAAAGGAATGGGTTGAGGCTCTTTACGAGCGGCAAAGCCGCCATATGCATGAAAGCCCCAACTAACTCCTTGTATGGGGATTGAAAATTTAGTGTTTTAAATATAAAACATGTTATGATTATCTACGCAATTATAGATCATATTTTTTAACATAAATTCACAAGTGGACTATTCAAGCTATCTACATAAATCAAACATATCAACATTGGTATGTATACCAAAATTTTTGGAATGACTGCAAGTGATATGTAAAGTGAATATGAGAGTGATTGGGTAGATTTACCGATCAAAATGGATGTTTTTCTTCGCTTCCCTACTGGCCCCTTCACCTCAAACAGGTCTCTAGGTGGTCCCCAACCACTTAGGAGAAGCAGAATAGGTGATTAGTTGTGTCCTTCCACGCAAACAACGAAATTTTAGTATTTATGTATGGAAAAAACTGAAATAAATATAACATAAATTTACATATAAGAAGTATATAACAACCAACTAAGATGGTTGTCCCGTGGGGGGAAATTGACCAAAATGACCAATTTTCTTATTTGGGACAACAAAGTTAATGGTAAGAAAACATAACAGAAATATACATGAATGAAAAGATAAAGCAAACAAATATGAACAACCAACTAAGGGGCTTATTTTAGGGTTGTCCTAAGGGGCCCTAGGACTCCCAGCCACTAGCTAAGGCTGAAAACAATTGAGTACTTCAAAAAATCTGCACTAAAACACATTAAACAAGTCAAACCAAGCTGTTAGAAGATGAAAGTAAGCAAGTTAAACCCAAGGAAGCAACAATAAACACCTAGCTAACCAATCCCTCCTGTAGATAGCTAACATAACAAGCATTTACCCCTACCCCTCAACCCTTAACCAACAAATGACACATCCAACAACTAAAATCTAACAAGTATCACACACACAAAGAGTCTTGAAAATTTCAGCAGAGATTTGTTACTATAATCCCCCTCCTCTTTTTACAATGCCAACCCTCTTATTTATAAAGGAGAGGTGAAGGCTTAGGGTTAGGTCACAAGACACTTGCCACTTTTGGAAAAGTGACAAGTGGACCAACCCTAAAGTATTTTTGTCTTTTTACAAAAAGTAACCTTATCCTAAAGGTATCTTATCCAAAAAGGGAATCTTATCCAAAAAGGGGATCTTATCCTAAAGGGATCAAATCAAATCTGATTTGACCTCTTAATTACAATATATACATGCCAAACATTAAATCATGCGAGAGTTCATATTACAAAAAGTCATTTTTCATAAAATGACAAAACTTGATATGCCACATCACCATTTTCCTTGGGATTTGTGTCATCCCAAAGGCTCTTTGACTTCTGCCATGTCTTGCAGTTGTATATGAGGTGGTTTAGAACAATTCTCGACCATCCATGGCTGTCGAATTCACCGGGATGAAGCCCCAAGATGTGGGGAATTTGTTGATATGCTTAGGAGGGCAAAGGGATTTTGGGTTTTGGTCGTTTTAAGTAAGGAAATGTCCATTGTTCAAGAACTTTTCAGACCTGATTATAACCCCCCTTTTCTGCCTATAAGTTTCCCTGTGAGCTGGCCGAAGCATGGCTTCGATTTGGGCTTGTTTTGGTGAGGGGACCCCTTGGACCTGAATCTTGAGAGGATGTTACCCTGTACCAAATAGACATAAAACTATTATTTACTATTCCTATTCTATAGCTATTTACAATACCTTTCCTCTGCCTTTTGTTTGGAGAAAATCTGACTCCGGATGAGTAAGATATGGCCCCGGGAAGGTACGCGGAAGGAGCCGATCGGGTGACTAATCAAGGAAAAAATTTGAAGTTGGTGTAAGATTTTGGGCTGAACACTAGAATTGACAGGGTACTACAAGCATGCATACCTGTAGATGAAAAGGGTTTTCCTCACCTGGCCCAATTTGGCCTCGGAGGCCCCCAATTGGGCCTCTTTCTGGTGCATGCTTGTTGGGCTAGGAATGAGTTCTTATCGCTTTGGGACATGCCACTGAAAATCTGGGCTGAATTTGTTGAGGTGAATGTCATGGATGCATTCTAGACTTCGCCCCAGTCGTTTCGACTATTCATGGGCGAAAATCTGCCTCCATATGGCGAAGTTATAGAATTAAAAAGTCTAGTGACCCTTTGGGGGGGGGGAATTAAATTTTAATATATAGTTTGAAACATATAAATAAAATTTATTAGAAAAAAAAATAATAAATAAATAAAATAAATAAATAAATAAATAAATTCAAATAAATCTTATTTTTCAACATATATAATAATATATATGTATATATA
>JZKD02S0073421.1:239952-288570 GCA_000966675.3 Picea glauca | reverse complement strand
ATATATATATATATATATATATATATATATATATATATATATATATATATATATATATATAATACAATTTAAAAATCAATAAAATTCAAAAATTCAAACCATACTTTAAAACTATATGAAAAACTTAAATTTTAATTTTAATTTTAAAAACCCCCCAGTCGTCTGCCCTTGGTCACCATATGACCAGGACGAAAGTGAAAAGGAGCCCACGGGGTATGGAGGAGGTGGTGATGTTGGGCGGAGAGGTTTTGGGAGGCAGCGCGCACAGAGTGGAGAGGAGGTTGGAGTAGTGTGCGCGCGTGAGTGGGAGGGAAGAATGAGGAGGCCGAGGGAGGTGGTGGTTGGTGGTTGCATGCAGATAATGGGGAGAGGAGAGTGCAGTACATAGGATGGCGTGCAGAGGGAGAAGGGGTCGGGGAAGAGGCGTAGGGGGGAATGGAGGGCTGGTAGGAGGGAGTTGGGGAAGTTGGGAGCATGAGGGGAAATGGGGAAGCGTGCAGTCGGAGTTCGCGTGGAGAGATGGAGAGGAGAGGTGCATGTTGGGCGCGAGAGGTGAATCAGGTTGTGTGGGGATGGAGGGTCGAGAGGGAGGTGGCGAGGGGGTGGTGGAGGCACCCAGGTGTTGGACGGGTGGCCAGCCACCCCCAAAAATTAAAATTTCAAACTTTGGAAAGAGTGGGTCTTTTGGGGACTATATAAAAATGGACGGGAGGTTCTGGGTTCAAACCCCCTGCCCTCCATTTAAATTTCTAGGCAACTCTGGGATTTTTTGGAAAAAGTAGAAGGGAGAGGGCTAGGGTTCCAATGACATGCCCAAGGCTTTCCAATGACATGCCCATGCTTGCATATTCAACAAATAACTTCAAAATTTAAAAGTCTAAAGGAGCCATGGAGGCTTGGGCCTAGGGCCCAAGACGAGATCAAATCCCCTCTCCTTTGCATCTTTTACACACACATAAACCTAAACTTAGCAACTAGCAAGCTAACTGAACCAGCAAGCAACATCAGACTTGAACCAGGTAAATAAATATCAGTTTGAAGGCAAAAACATAATTCTTTTAATGTAATATCTCAACCTGACCAACAAATTTTCCTTGTTTTTTTTTTTTTTGGACTGGGATTGATGGGTTACCTGGTTCACTGTTTGAAGACTGTTGTATGGAATTTGGTTGCCCACTGTAGAGCTGCAAATGCTGCCATAAAAACCTCCCTCTGCTTCCATGGATTCTTGTTGCAAAGCTCCCCCCCCTTGGCCAAACTGTCAAAATGGCTTGAGAAAGGCTACGTGCCTTCTCCTCCGTTTTCCAACTTTCTGAAATTTTTAATAAAATTTTCCAATTATTTTTTTAATATTTCTTGGAAAATGTGCAAGTCAAAGTTTGACTTTGACTTTGACTTTGACCCTACTGTTGTTGACTTAGCCCAAAAATGTTGTCGGGTGAGCCAGAGTCAGAATCAGACGCAGGGCATGTCGTCGGAAAGGTATCGACGAGCTCTTCGAGAATATGTCATCACCAATCTGAGATAATGCCACCTCGGCCCTCAAATTCAGCTCGGAACAGTGGTTGCTTAAAACCCCTAACTTGTTGGTGGGCTCACATGACACCCAATCTTGTGAAAGTTGCCAAATCGCCATACGATATCCAATCAAGGAAAATGAGGTATCGTCGAAAAGGTATCGATGAATAATTCGAAAAGGTGACCATATATTTGTGTGTTGGGGCCATTAATGGTTGTTTTAGCTACCATGAAACCCTGCCATGTGAACTGGTTGCCTCCCTTGCCCGAAATAATTGACCAACTTGTGATGGTTCTAATCGGGCCATCCGAGGTCATAATGAGGCAAATGAGAAGCCGTTGGAAAGGTATCTGAGTCTATTACAGAGTGACATCATTGAATCCCTGATTTAAAACACTTTATCAACACTCTTTAAACCCTGAAGCACTGCAACCGATTTGGTGTCCAAAATTGGTCATGAACTTGCGAAACCTCATTCTTACCAACCGGGGGTCGAAACCAAGCACGGAATATACCATTGGAAAGGTATCGCACTACCCTATGCCATGTCTAGGCTTTATTTTCCTTTTGATACCAGAATCTTAACATAATTAGACTAGGTAGTCCCAGCTATTGGTTTTGTCCATTCGGGTGACGTTAACTTTGCATCCCTCGTATGTGGTCATACGGACTCGAAACCGGGCTCATGACAGCCCATTGGAAAGCTTGTCCTAATTACTACCACATGGAAGCATTTTTTTCCCTTAATCATGACCATATTTCATATTATTCTTTGCAGAAGTACCCCTTCCTCAAGGGACTCGCTTAGTGATAGGCGAAGGAGACCAACGTTAAAATTCTTGTAAAGTGTGTGTTTAGTTCATGAAACCTGAACCGAACAGCCTTGAAATGAGGAATAAATGTCGTGGGAAGGTTCACAACTCCCTGAAGGTATCCAACTGATACTTTTTCAAGGGCAGAGGCCATAGTAACTATGACCCCCGCCATTGTCTTCGACTGGAACCATAGCACCAAGGGATGTTTGTGGAGAAGTGACTATGTAAAACACCATGTTGAACCCAGAGAAGATTTTTGGGTCAACAGGAGGTATAGCGCCATTTCTAGTTGGTTATAAGAAACTATTGGTTATTCTAGTAAGAAATTGATGCATGTGTGTGTTATTCACCATTAAACTTTTTTTGCGAAACCAAGATTTTAGAATCTAGCGGAATGATAAACCGGTTTGGAAGCCTGATAAACTAGGAAAGGGGCTAAAGATGACAAGGAAGGGCTAAATCTGGCAGGGGCGCTAAGATTATCTGGCCCGATGCATCGCAGATCGTGAGTTCTCAAGATCAACAACCGAGAATGATTTCGATGGGCGAAGTTGTGCGGGGTTTAATTTTGGAGAGAGGTCTCGAAATTTAAACCGTGGTTTTATCTCGGGGATACGTGGCATCACCAGGTGCATTTTGGGGAAAAAAGCGGGTTGCCTCAAACCACTTTCTCATGCCCCCGAAAAGTGAAAAAGTATCAAAAGTCATTTTGTCATTTATTTTATTTTATTTTGAATGTTGGACCGTTAAAACCTTGGCGCAACCACCATCTTTCACCTGCATCTCAACAGTACACCAACTACACGCCATTTCCGCTCATTTCCAGGTATTTTTCATCACAACCATGGATCCCATCATAACCTCGGTAACAGAATAAGATCCTGTGGCAAATGAAGAAGCCCTAATTGACCAAGATTCAGATGTTTTTTATACTGAAATCACTATTTCTCCTATCTTTGTGTCCAAAAGCAACCTGTCCGATAAAGTAGGAAGATGTATACCGTTCCTTGAAGCAGTTGAGGCCACCATAGTCCCTTATGCTGTCAAAATTGCTTTCCCATTTCCCAAGTTTATAGGTTGGTGCATCAAACAATATTCCCATGAAGAAAGAGTCGTTGTGAATAAACGAGGGTCTGAGGTCTTGTGTAGAGTAGAGATTCTATCAATTCGAGAGTCCCTCGGTATACCAGAGTCTTTTTCCGCAGTTTATGAACCTTTCAATGAAGAGAAGTTGATTAGGGTATATAGAGAATGTCCATCAAAGGTATGAGATCTGTTTTTACAGACAATTATCAAACCTGAACATTTTTCAGAGGGTCTGTCTTTGTTGATGAATGTGAATATAATGGTCATTGAAGTCCAATGGGTCTGCTCCTTATTGAGTCAAGTTTTAGGTCTAGACAATGACAAATATGTGGTTGAAGTCATGCTTGGTTTCCTTTTAATCTTTTTTAAGTCAGAGTCTACTCTGTCAGTCTGTATCAACTTTGATCATTTCCTAGTTGATAATATCCATAAATATCTAGTGAATTTTCTCTCTCTAAGACATTTCAGATACTACACCTATCTGTTGAGAATTTTCCTGGAAACCAATAAGAGAGAATTTCCTGAAGCAACATTTGTGCCAACTGAATGTAAAAGGATTACATTACTTATCTTCATCAACAAAGTCATGTTTAGAGTTTATAGTTTGATTTTCAACACCAGCCTACCTAGAGTTTTGGATGACATGAGGAGCTATCTACATCCAAATCCAGAGAACGGAGTGGTGGATTGGGTACTATTCATGCACTCAACGATAATATGGGTTTATGGTTGTCATGAATCCCCTTACCTATTGCCCATTTTTCTGACTCCTAGAATTTTTGCCCTTGAATTCATCAGGCGGAGAATTATATCTGAGACAAAGAATTTCTTGAAATTGCATAACACCTCCAACCTCAAGTTCCCTTTTATCATTGGCCCCTTCATTGTCAAATCCAGGTCATGTTTGTCTCAAGTTCAATCAAAACTCAAAGAGTTTGGTTTTGCACAGCTATAGGGAAGAAGGTATGATCCACACCAAATCATATCCAAGAGAATATTGATGAACAAACATGCCCCTTATGAGCATGAACAGGTTGAGGGTTTTTATAAGCTGGAAAATATAGAAATCTATGTTGATATGGAAGTAATCTTGCAACCAATTCAAACACAACAAGTGGAGGCAACCCTACAACAAAGTCAAACACAACAAGCTTCTTAGAAACTAATAATCAAAGTTCCTAAGATAAGTGTTTACAACAAGAGAAGCAGTTCAGAGGCCATGGGCATCAGTGACCAGCAAACTTCCCCAAAGAAGATGAAAGTTGCACAGTCAACACAGATTGTGGATTTAGAAGAAGAAGATCCCAGAGAACAAGTAAATCTAGATATGGTGGAAAGTGGTACCAGCACTATAGAGGTTGAAAAGGAAATTAAACTACAAAGTGAAGGTAGCTCAATAACATTTAACAACAAGAAATACATCTTTTATAAAAACATATGAGGTAGTTAATCAATCTAGAGAAGATTTGGTAAAACAATATGCTGAGAAGGGAAACACAGCTCTGGGTGAGATGAGGGATTTAGTCCCTGAAGTGGAAAATATTTCTCAGCATAAATCTTCTATGTTCACAGTAAGGGATGTTGAAAAGAGGACCTTTAACATTGCAGTTGCAGATGAAGACCAAGTCTCTGAAATAAAGATAAGATATGATAACATAAGTGCTCGAGACAAGGTCAAATTCCATAGGCATACCAGTGATATCTTGTATTTTGATTACTTGAGTTTAAGCTTGAAGAATTCAAAACTGTCATCTTATGCAATGAAATTGGAAGGACAACTGAGGCAAGAAAAAGCATCTAGAAGAGGTTGGCAAACTCAGGTCAAGAGGTTGGAAGCTGAAAGCCCCCAAGGGTTGAAATCCTCATTGGATGAGAAAGACAAATTAATTCAAAGTTTGAAGAAGAAACTGAAAATTTTTGCTACAAAGCATCCACAAACAACAAAATTGGTTGCTCTAGAACAGGAAGATGAAACACTTCGCCAAGAGACATTGGACTACAAGGCTAGGGTGTTGCAGCTAGAACAAGAAAAGGTGAAATGGTCACAAGAGAAGACAGAATTTATAAACAAGGATGTAGTTGCAGCTCCTGCTGCAGGAGTTGGGTCAAACACTGAAGGACTTTTCCAGGCTATGTCACAAGTTATCTTGAAAGAAGGAGAAATCAAAGGGTTGAAAGGAAGCATAGAGAAACTGAAGCAGGAATTGCAGGAAAAGGATGAAAGAATGGCTCAATTTCAAAAGGAGAATGAAGTCTTTCAATAAAGAATAGATAAATTGAAGATGAGGTTAAGAGGAAAAGGTCTGTTGCAAGGGGCCAAGCATATCATCTGGGACTCTATAGCTGTTGAAGTTGCCAAGTTCAGAACATATTTGAATTTCATTAATGATAAAGACAGTATATCCATCACAACCAAAAGCAGATGCATTGTTGTGAATAGAACTTTACAAAAGAAACCATCATAATGGGCCCAAAATGCCATAAATCTACTCAACATTGTTCCTACTGCAGACCTTTAGACTATTGGGGTTAAATACATAACTACATTGATTATCTGGGTCAGGAGGGTTATTGCTAAACATAACCTATTGAAATCAGTCCAAACTAAGGCAACACAGATGGAACAGAGTGTATAGGAGTTCAAGGATTTGTTCGAAGAATTGTTTATCAAAGGACTCCCACCATTTTGGGATGGCAAGGGAAAATTTTATGAACAGGAAGAATACAATGCTCGTCTAACTCAGTGCAGAATGGATCACTCCAAGTTCGAAACCCTGGAGGAAAATCTGAAAGAAGACACTTTAGTTGAGCATCTAATTACAGATTTTGAAATCCTGAATCAATTCAAAACAGTTAAGCTGGGACTGCCAGTCATGCCATATGATTCTTGCATTGACTTGGAGATTCTGATAAATGAAATGAAAGATTATGATATTCTTTCTGACTTGCAATGGAAGGAAATAATCAAGTTGGGTAAGACAAAATGCAGTTTTCCAGGGCCCAGTAGATGATGTCCAGATGTCACAAAAGATGGAAGATCACGTGGAAGACCAAAGCAGAACAAGTGGTGAAGAAAGGGACTGAAATACCAGAGGATCCAGAATCTGGATCAAGAAATGTTTCTTGCTGATAATTGTAATCAGTTTCAAAACTGAAACGTTTCATTTTAATCATTGTAATCGGTTTCAAAACCGAAACGTTTCTTCGTAATCATTGTAATTGGTTTCAAACCGAAGGAACTCAGCTTGTATAAATATTAGGAGTTCCAAATGTATTAGGGGTTGGCAGAAATGCAAGGGCGTGATTTTATCTATTTGGAACTTGAATGTAATTTTCAGAATCTGAATAGAATACACATGCAGATGTCCTAAATTTTCCATGAAAAGATTCTAATGGTGGTGGTCTGAGTTTCGTCTTCTTTCTTTTTATGTATTTCCTCTGTGCTTGAATTTAATTTTTATTGTCTTCTGTTTAAATTGGATAGTTAAAGGCCCAGAATTCATCTTGTGATGCTCTTGGCTTAAGCAATTTAAACTATGTTAAGTTCTTCCTAACTAAGTTAGAATTCATTTATTTAATGCTCTGATACAGTTATATGTTTTTCCTTTCTTCTTACACTCAACAAATTTACAATTTATAACTCAGATTTATCGCCTCATTTAACCTTTATCCTCTAGATATTTCTACCGACCAGTTAGTGCTTCCATTCGTTTCAAAAATTTGACTCCATAACCCTAAGTGTCCCTCCAATTCCTTGCCAGCAAAATTATAAAAAACCCTTCAAAGCAACTAAACCTAGTCATTGAATTGTTAAAGAAAACTCATCTACCAAAAACCAAGTGAAAGGAGAGAGCCCTCTCTGAGTTGAGCAGGCTAGTACCCATCTCTAAAGTGGTTTGTAGGTTACCTCTGTCGTTTGTTCTATCAGTCAAACAAATTTACAGAGTGCTAACAGTGTGCATGGGAATGGTGGCAGTTGTGAAAGAACTATCCACAATTGAGAATCCTTGGAATTTATAGCATTGAAATTTCCTTACCGGTAGAACTGGAGCCCCAGAAAGAAGTGAAACAACATAAGGGTCTGCATTGCAGAGAAGGGGGTTCATTTCTTTGGGTTGTAGAGGTTGAAGGGGAAAGAGAGATTGCAAACTAGGATTTTCTATGTGGTTGAGAAAACCATGAGAGATTGATAGTTGACTAGTGTGAAACTTAGAGTCAGCGTAGGACCCATCCTCGTGGATTCATAGCCTTGGCTCAGGGGTGGCATATTGTAGAGGGTTTATGTGCAACAAAGCCTAAGGTTGGGTGGAATGTCCAACATCTGCAACCAGTTGGTGAAGCTATTATTTAAAGATAAGATCTCTCTATGTTTTCTCTATAATTTATATTTCGTGGTGTATTAGTTATCTTTGAGATGTGTTTATAATGTGCATGTTTATTGTTTAATGGTGTGCATGGCATGATAAATATTTCCTTATAGATATGCATGTTTCTTGATCATTCATGTGCTTGTATAATGTTTCTTGATTTTTAAAGAACGATATCATAATTTCTAAATCAATAGAAAACATGAATTTTTGAGGTACCTTTGTAGTGGGTAGGTGACAGATTGGGAAGCGATAAGGATCATATCATAGGTGTGGAGTAATTGGATAACAAATTACCTTGCATTAATTTGGGAGCAAAAATTAAGGGCAGTGAAATATTCTCTCAAAGATTGGGCTAAAATTAATTATCCCCCACTAGATCTAGAGAAGATCGATCTAAGGTGGAAAATGGATGTATTGCAAGGAAAAATGGAAACTAATACTATTACCAAAGATATTCTCAATGAGGAGAGCCAATTCTTCCAAAAATATCACAAAGTGCTCCAAGAGGAAGACGAGACATGGAGGTCAAAATCCAATGTTTGTGGTTAAACTCAAGTGATAAGAACACCTCTTGTTTTCACAAGCAAGCAGGAGCTAGACTCCAGAGAAATAATGTAAAAGAGATAGTTTTGGAAGATGGCATAGTTCTTAGGAATTTCTCTAAAATCAAGGAGGTAACATGAGCTTACTTCAAGGAACCGTACATAGAAAATATATAGGTTGACCCAAGTATAATAATGGCAATGCTAGAGAACAACCCCTCTCTCATTAATCAAGAAGAAAATGTAGACCTAGTATGGGAAATCAGTGAGGAAGAGATCTAAAATGAAATCCAAGGATTGGTCCCAGAAAAATCATTGGGCCCAGATGGATTTACAATTCATTTATACAGAGCATGTTGGAATGTTGTCAAAGTTTACCTCAAAATGATGTTGCAATATATTCAAAAAACCTTTAGGGTAGGTGGTGGCACAAACTTAGCTTTCCTTGCTCTCATCCCTAAATATGTCAACCCTTATGTGCTCTCAGTTTTGACCCATATCTTCATGTAGTGCCTCCTATAAAATACTAACCAAGGTCATAAAAAATAGGATGAAAAAGACCTTAGATAAAGTGATTTTATATAATCAATGAGGATTTATGTAGAAGAGACAGATTGTGGACAACATCATAATGGTCTAGGAAGCAATTCATTCTAGTTACGTGAATAAGGAAAAAGGTATGATCATTAAGATTGACATGTCAACTACTTTTGATAGGATTCATCAGTCTTTTATTTTAGATATTATGCACAAGTTTGGTTTTTGTTCCTCTTTTATTCATTGGATCTCTACATGCATTTGCAGTCCCTGAATAGCACCTTTAGTGAATGGGAGACCAACAACCTTTTTTAATGGGATTATGGGACTGTATCAAGGTTTCCCCTTATCTCCTCTTTTATGTATCATTATGGTTGAATCCTTGAGCAGGAAGTTGGAGGCAGAAAGGAGAAATGACAATCTTCTAGGAATAAAAATAGTAAGGGGAGTGAAAAGTATAAATCACTCCCAATTTGTTGATGAAACTATCCTCTTGGGGAGGCATCCACAATAATGGTTCTCATTTTAAAAGAACGTTGGACATGTTTACAGAGGAATCAGGGGGGGAATCAATAACAACAAGAATCAAATCTATGGATGGAACATCAGTCGACATTTTCTCCAAGCTATATCTAGAATATTTAGGTTTCCACATCAAGATACATGGACCTCTTTTAAGTATTTAGGAATGTCAATCAACCCATCAAATCCTATAGCTCAATCTTGGTAGAATGCCTTGGGGAAACCCAAATCATTATTTCAGTAGTGGGGATGGTAGTGGTTGAACTCAACTGGAAGGTTAGTACTTGAACAATCTATTTTGTCAGCCTTGCCAATCTTCCAGTGCTCAACCATGCTAGCTCCATGTGGAGTAATGCAGCAAGTGGCTCAAGAAATAAGAAAGTTTATTTAGCAAGGAGGTAAGATAACACAACAAAATATCATTTGGTCAACTGGAAAATTACTTGGACTACCAAGGAACATGGAGGCCCATGGATCAAATATCCATCAATTATGAATATTTTCCTAGAGGCCAAAGTTATTTGGAGGTTAATTTCAGGGCATTTGGATTGGTGGAAGAAAGTTATCCACAAAAAATATCTAAGTGGAAAACATATTTGATGCCCAAACCGCCTGTTAGATAGCAATGGATCGCTAATATGGAAGCTTATCTAGGCTACTACCCCTATCATTTAAGAAAAACTCACATGGATTCCAAGTAAAGAGAAATCCATACTTATTTGGAAGGACAGTGTAATGGGGTATCCACGGGTAGAAAGGAAATTGGAGCTTCTCCCACTGAAAAATATGGATGAATGATCAAAATCTCAAAACATTGCATGATATTTCAAATCGATTTCCTTAAATAGGGTGTTGGTTGGTCTGGTCTATTGGTGAACCTTCGACACACAGACTATGCACTAAGGGATGTTTCTTAATCAGATCCTAGAGGATGGGGATTCAATGATTACAGTGTTAAAAGTGAGTATTGATATCAGCTATACACCAACTCTCCCTCATATATCAACCATATGGAATCATGTGTGGCACCCCGACGATTTTCTTAAAATAAATATATTTTGTTGGACCATGGTGCACAGAAAGATCCCAACTACTAAAAACTTGTCAAAGAGAGGAATCCACGACCCCTCAATGTGCACCCTTTGTTTATCTAACTCTGAAATGATCTAACATGTTTTCCTTAAGTGTGAATTCTCTCATTAGGTTTGGAAATTTTCATTATATGGAATTGATCATAGAATGAGAATGTCGAGCTCATTGAAATATATGTTTACTCATTGGAATAAAAACTACAGGGGATGTCTCAAGAACAAACCAATCTATAAAAGACTATGGGTAACATTGTCAAATACCTTCGTTGGAAGATTTGGCTAGCACACGATAGAGTCGTCTTGAAACAGGCTTTGGTCAATCCCAATAGAGTAGTGGCAAAGGCAATAAGTTTACTTATATATCATATTATGGCTAAGGGAAAAGGCATATGTGATAGTCGAAAGTTAGAAAAAGATGAAGAGAATTAATTTCAACAGTTCCATATATCTTCAGTCACTCATATCTCAGTTAAAAGTAGGATTGTTTTCAGATCATACTGGTAGATTTGACTAAATGTATTAGATTTCCACCAGTGGAAATCAACTTAGAAATCTTATATTTTATTCTTTGATGGTGCATCCAAAGGGAACCCAGGGGTGGCAGGTGCAGAGGGGATCCTCACTAATCCAAGAGGAAAAAATAGAACTATCCTATGCATGTGGAATTGGAATTTCCTCTAATAATTAGGTTGAGGCATATGCATTGTTACAAGGATCAATATTGGCACTGGATATTCATATAAATTCCCACACAATGGTAGGTGGAACAAATGCCATCAACCAACCGATAAACAAAAAATATCCTCTAGATGACTACAAACTAGCATCAATATTGGCTTGGGTTTCTCGAGAGGTCTCTAGGTTCCACAAAATAAATTTATTTCATGTCCCAAGGGAGAATAACATTGTCACTAACCCTCTAGCTAATAAAGCCACACTAATCAAAATGGGGGTTTTAAGGGTTTATGGAACATTAGCTTATCAAACTATACCCTAAGAACTTTCATCGACTCAATAGCAAGTGTTTATAAATTAATGAGTCACGTCTCAATCACGAGCCAACCATACTACCAAAGATTTTCCATAAACATGATGAGACGCACCCCCTTCACACATCTTTAGCCTGGTGAAGGTTTGTAAATTTGAATTGTTGTTTGTTTTTAATCCCAGTTGAGGTGGGATAATGGTGACCCGTTGCATGTAGAACAAGAGGGCTCGCGGGAAACCTCCCTTCTTTGTCACCTATCGTCAAGATCATGTGGTAGTTCTCTTCAGGTTTTCCATTTATTTTGGGTTGGTGAAATGGAAATTTTCAATTTCTTTGTCTGTGGTCTTTGGTTTCAAAATTCTACAGGCTCTTTGTGCTTGGTGTTTCTATTTTTTTGGTTTGGAGGCATTGTGGTTTTGAGGAAACTCTCCCTTCTGGAATATAGACTCTCTATGTGAATTTTATATCCTCTATACTCAAATTTTAGTTTAATGGGTTGGGTATTCTAGTCTATTTCACACTCTTGTAGTCTACACTGATTTGATAGAGGGTATTCTAGGTATATTGTTGTGTCTTTGTTTATTCAGTTGGCTCTAGATCTTTAGTTCTTGGAGGCTTCTTGAGATTACAACTGCAAACATGAATTGCAAAGACCAACAAGAAATAAGGAGAGTCTCATGGTCTCATGAGGAAATGATTTGAGGTAATAGGTCTTCCATGTTTACTATTACAACCAAGGTGCATGAAAACGAGTAGCAAGTAGTCTCCCAAATCGCTTCTATTAAAGTACTCTGGTTCAATTAAAGCAAAAAATTGAAAATCTCGAGGGGAGTGTGGCATGCTAAGGAATCTAGTTGTTCATCTGAGTAAATATGCTTATTCAGGGGCTTCCAACCATGGGTGTAAGTCAATTTATGCTAGGGAGAACCAAAAGAGGAGGATATGGTACACCAACTCTTTAAAGGCATGGAGATTGGGGAATAAGAATATATGTCAATCAACATGGGCCTGGAAGAGGCCACCAACTACCATATCTTCTGATAAGACTATGTTTTTTAAAGTCATTTGCATATTAGGTAGTTTTAAAATATAAAATCCATAGTAGCAATAAAAACTGGGAGTTTTTGTGAGCAGACATACATAAGCTTTGTATTTTGTTTTGGAATTGTCCTTACTGCTTGAATTTTGAAGACATACAGTTGGATGTACTAGTGTTTTTTAGCTTAGCTATAACCGTTTTCATTAATACAATTTCCCCAATTTTAGTTTTTTTTTTTTTTTTATTCCACCTTTTTTTCCCACCAATCACTTATCTCCTTCTTAATCAACATCTATGCATGTATGTATCTATTACACAATTCAAGTCCTAGATCATTAGTACGAACAATAAAACCAATGTTGTAATATGATGTATTACAATGTTAATCTAGTTACCAATAGTGTAGTGCTAAATCATATTATACAAGCAATATTACACAAAAGCATACACATATAGAAGGAGGCGAAGAGAAAGAAGATGAGTAACTACAAAACCAACAAAATGTAGTATGTATTGATCCTTATAATAATCACTTCTCTCTTTTACAATGACGTATTCATATGTATTTTTATTATTTCACATATGAGAGGTAGTTACAACTTCCATAACTGTATTGGTCGACCAACTCAACTTCATAGTTGATTATATGTGTATGCTACTAGTTGACTCATACTATTACATTTCTAGTCGACTTCTTGACATGGTCGATTAATTGACTAGGCTCATCCAACATTTGACTTTATATATTGGTATCAATTATTATTTTGCTTTATATATTGATAACTTGGAAATACAACCTCATTGGAGTTAGTAGATCATCTTGTCAAATATCTGGACTTAGTTTCTGAATTTTCCTAGTTTGAACTCTGCATACAATTTCATTTTCAAGACTCAAATAGATTTTTATTACAACTCATGTTGTCTTTCGATAAAGCGTTGTGTTGGAAACTTCCTTGATATAAGCTTTAATATGTACTTAGTAGTGAAATATCTCAAAATATGTGCATGAATCCAGATAATCTTGTCATATACCAAGATACATCTCATTCTCAAAATTATGGTATGCCTCTATACATGGTTTCAGTTATGGTTTGATGATGTTTAAAGGCAACCACCTTTAATTTGTGCATTGCATCTTGCTCTTCAATCCAATGGTTATGTTGCAGTGAAAATTAGATAAGAATTCATCTTATTTAAGCTCTACGCCAAAATTGAATAACAAGAGTTATGCCAACAATCTTGATTCCTTGTGAATGTTAATGCTTTTCAAACTATTGCCAATGCTAAAAGGTTTACTTTAGATTTTTGTTTTCTTGATTGCAAATACCAGTAGGAAGCCTTATTTGTTTTGAACACAAACATTTGATTTTGTAGACAAGTGCTTCTATAGGCTTTTCACATTTCTAGTTTTGCAACTTGCTTTCAAAAAACTTGTCTTTGTCACTCTTGAGAATACTCGAGATTCCAAAAACATATTACATAAACTCACAACCTTCCCCTCCTTTGATCAAGATTATGTTGAGAATGAAATGAAGGCAAAGATATAACAAAGAAACACACAGAGATATTGCGAGAAACACATCAATACAATTGAACTCAGATTCTATTAATGAATGGAATTCAAAAGACTGTAAAATGCAAAGCGCACAAACTAGCTAGAATGGTGGTAGCTTATCCCTGAAGAGAAAGATGTGTCAACTACGCTCATTCGCAAGAATTTGATTACAAAGAGGTCAAAAATGCCTTTTTAACATAAAGTGTGAATGAGAAAACCCTAAACATCCAAAACCCTAACCCCGGAATATGAAATGCCAAAAGGTTTGTGGGCCTCGATGTGGTTAGTTGATACATCAACTTCTGAGGGGCGTAAATTTTGCATACGATCTCTGTTTGCGGTGCTTGATAGACCATTGGAAAGGTATGGGGACCATTGCTTCCTAAGGGGAAGGACTAATATAGGTGGATACTAGTGGCCACCCACCTATTCCACTAATTCAGAATTGTTCCACATCTTGGCGATTCCAAGTAGCCCGTCGGAAGGTAGGCTCTGAAGTTTCTAGGAGAGGTAGACAATATGGTAGAAGAAGTTTCACATTAAATACGGGGTGCAAGCCAAGGAAAGGGGGAATACTTAATTCAAAATCATTCTCACCCATAGCCTTGGTGATGGTGCAAGGCCCGTATCGGAGTGGGTGGAGCTTATGATGGGATCCTGTGAGGCGCTCTTTCTGTAAATGAAACCATACCTTATCTCCCACCTAAAATTTATGTGGTACCTGATGTTGATCGTGGCACTGCTTGTACTTGGCATTGGATTTCTTCAAAATATCATGAACTTGTTGTTGGATGTGTTGAATTCATTCAACAAATTTGGATGCTTGATTAGCCTCGATTTGAGCATGGGAGGACTCCTCTTGTGCAGTTGCAATGGGGAGAGATACGTCAATGGGGGCCAATGGTTGGAACCCCAAGCACACCTGAAAAGGGTTGTGGACAATAGAGTTGTGGAGGGCTCATGATCTAGATCTCAAAGGTTGAGATCTGGATGGCTTGAATTTCAAGAGAGGAAGAGCTTAAAAGAGGAGCCTTACCTCCAAACATGGACAAAAACATGGACAAAAACATGTAAATGAAGTACTCGGGAGGTGAGTCTAAAAGAGGAGCCTTACCTCCAAAACTCATTACTAGTAAATCACTCAGAGCTAATTAATCTCACAATGAACAATAGAAAATACTAGAGAAGCCAAAATGAGTAACTTGTTATTATGAGAAAGCTTGCTAGGCCTTTATATAGCATTACAAAATGGTCCATTGGACAAAGTCAAAAAACAACTCATTAAATGAGTCTCTATTATTAGTATAATAGATCTAACTACCCAACTAACTAAGTAGTGGAAAATAAAATCTGATACAATAATGGGAAGATCTCATTAAATGAGTCTCTATTATTATAATAATAGATCTAACTACCCAACTAACTAAGTAGTGTAAAATTAAACCCAATACAGTAATGGAGAGATGTGACTCTCTTTGACCCATATGCGCAACCTATTAGCCCAATTAATTAATGAAGAGGTGAGAATCTCCTTGATCCACATGGGCATTCTATTAACTTTATAGCTTTATGACTTTTGCATCTGAATTTAGACCATATACCCCCTTAAAATTTGGATCATTCCTCTCCCCTTAGAAAATGATGGTCCCCATCATTTCACCCATGCTAAAAAGAGAAACCTCATTATCGTACCATTATGATTACAATGTGAAAATACCCAGTGAAGAGAAGGGTTTTGTGTGGTTGACCCATAACCGTGGGTTTGTGGTTGAACCATAACCTAGTTGACAATGGCATTGTACATGGATAGAAAAATAAAGAAATTTTAACAAAATCCCAAAATATATATATATATATATATATATATATATATATATATATATATATATATATATATATATATATATATATATGGGAAAATTGTGACTTTGGGGGATGTGAACATCCTTCTGCAAATATATTCATAACTTTTGCTACAAGTGATGAAATCCAATTCCATCTAAGACCCATTTGAGCTACTAAAGAGATATTTCCATCCATATGTGGAACTCCTTCTGTGGTTTCCTAAGAAGGGAGAAAAAGACCTTTGAAGATGGTGGTGCACGTGGCCTCCTTGGGTCAAATAACAATTGATATTAAATCGATGATATCTCTCAAAACAGAAAGCCAAATGTGATTCCATGAAATACCCATTTGAGATATTGAAGAGATCTTTCCAATGAGCTACGGTAGAACCTTTGAAATGTTGTGTAGAGGTCGCATCACCTCTTTTAACTTAGTTGAGTGTAAAGGGACACACAACATGCCAAGGGTTTGTAGAGAAACATTGGTTGTTGTAGAGGTTGTAGAACCTCCGTGGGAAGCATGGAAACCCTGCAAATTTATTGAAATGTTTTCATACCAATGGATGTAGTGGATCCATGTATGGATGTAGTGAATCCATGTATCATTCTCCTTGTAATGGTGAACGAAGATACGAGGGAAAAAAAAAATCCTTGTAGTGTGTGTGGACTAGTTGTGATGCTTACAGTGTATGGCCCGAAAAATGGATTACGATAGTACCAAAAGGAGGTTGGTGATTGCTGCAAATGTTTGAACCCACAACATGCTTCAAACCCTTGTCCCAATGGAGAGCGTGCTTGCTCTGATACCACTGATCCAAATTTTATGAGCAAAACGAAAATGAATACAGATTATTAGTATTCTTAACACAGAGACACAAGAATAGCAGAGATACAATAATATAGATAGAGTAAAATTGGTTTCTATTCAATAAGAAAATGTATTGAAACTATAAAATGCAACGGAAAACAAGCTTGCTAGAATGGTGGCAGCTTATGTCTAAGAAGAGATGTGACGGCTCCGGTCATTCGCAAGAAGATGGTTACAATGAGGCTCTCCAAGCCTTTTTGCAATAAACAAGAATGCCAAAACCCTAGACATCCAAAAACCTAACCCTAGAAGATGAAGCGCTAAAAGTCATGTGGACCCCGTTGGGGTAAGCTAGTACATCAACTTCCCGAAGTCGTAACTTTTGCATACGATCTTCGTATTAGGTGCACGATAGCCCATTGGAAAGGTTTGTCCGAGGACTACACATGTTTTCATCGGAATCTAATGTTATTTTTAGTTTGATTCTGGCGAGCCCTAAAAACATTGTTTAGGGCCTCAAAATGGCCCCAAAAGTCAAGGACCCGAAGACTAGGAAAAAACTGCCAAAATGAGCTAGTTGGAATAGGTGGGAGGCCACCGATATCCATCTGGATCAGCTCAGTTGTAGCTATGTTGAACATAAGGAAGGATCTCATCCCATGTGAGTGGATGTTTGGAATTGTACATCGTCGGGATATGAACAATCATCATGTTGACTACCTATGTTTGTCCATCAGTCTGTGGGTGGAAGACAGTTGATTTAGTCAGCTTGGTGTCCATCATCGACCATAGGCTGGACGATAAAGTACTCGGGAACCTAGTATCTTGATCTGAAATAATGGTTTAGTGGGAGCCCAAAATGAACCCAAACACACTCAAGGAATGGCTTAGTAGTGGCCTTAGCTATGATACTCTTCTTGTAGGGTGTTAAAACTGCCATCTTAGATAATAGATCAATAACCACGAAGACACAGTTATTACCATGCTTGGTTGAAAGTAGACCATACATGTAATCCATGGAGATGGACTCCCAAGGCTTATCAGGAGTAAGTAGAGGGGTCTATAGCCCCTGTTTCTTAATGGAGGGTTTGGAAATGGCCAATAAAAATTATTTTGCAGTACTACCACTATTTTTTCCACGCCAAAATGTCCTACCGTACAATTGTAATGAGCTTCCTAAATAATCTTTACATGCTCTCTAGAGGGAACACATAGATGGATCAGATGGTATAACAATCCATCCTGGAGATGAAAGTTTGGAATTGGTTTTCCCGTGCTCAATGTATAATAGGTAGCAAGAAAGTCATAGTCACATTTGTATAATTGTGGCCACACAGAGCTCTCATGCCCACAAGAGTTAAGAAATGTGGTTAGCACCACAATTGGGGGTCGACTGAGGCAGTCTGCAACATGGTTGGTGTTGCTCTTCTTGTACTTGATGTTCAAGTGGGATTGTTGCAGGTACGTGGACCACTTCTGATGGGGGTCATTCTATAAATTTCCTTGTGTCTACATGAATTGTAGAGGCATTTGATCGGTGTGGATGATCGTTTCCTTTCCCATAGTGTAATGCTTCCACTGTCGACATGCCTGCACAATGGAGTACATCTCTTTGTTGTATGTGGGGTATATGCAAACTATTGATATTATGGTAGCTGTGGAAGGTATTAACCTCCATGTGTTACCTTTGACTATAATAGAATGTTTCGAAAGTAAGAGAAACCCTAAAAAGATGTGTGAAAACCCTAGAAGACATGTCGGCTCAACATATATATAATATTAAGGTATTATCCTCCAAGAAGACAAGTCGGCTTCACAAGAAAAAGATAAACAAAAAATATAATTACCAGAAATTCAGGTCGGCCTAGCCAGAAAAGTCATTGGACATATTAATATCAATAAAGGACGTCTTGGCTCATTTGTTCACTCACTCTCACTCGGGAAACCAGAATCAGTGCACAAGTTTGGAGGAGGAGCAGCAACAGCTACAATTGTACGGTTTTCTCTTGTTCAATCTTTCCAGTACTTTCTCTTGTGTGCTACCCTTGGAGAAGGTGCACTCTCTTGATCATCTACTGGTTCTGGTGTGGCTTCCCGAAATCATTCTTTCTGTCAAAGGTTAAGGTGCTCGACGGTGGATTTTGTGCCTATGGATGGGTGACAATGATGTAACATTTTCTATGGTGAAACAAGCACATCAACATTATTCTAATAGGTTATGGGCCCACACTACCTTCGGAATAGTCTAACCACTAGAAGGTAGATTGGGAGTTCCTTGTCAAGCTCGTTGTAGCACCAGTTGCAGCTGCAACTAGGGTTTCTGATTTTGCAACTGCTACAAAGCCTAAACCTAAATTCTTGGGCACTTTCAGTGAAGCATTGGACCTAATTTTTGGGTATTCTAGTGCACCCTAGCCTAGCACGCCCTCTGGTGCCCTCAACTAGCAAAAACGTCAAGTTTGAGTTTTTGGGTCAAATTCAAAGGTTGATTGGTCAAAGTCAAAGTCAAAGATTGACTTTTGGTCAAATTTGATTTTTGTGGTCAAAGTTGAAATTTCAGGTTTTATAGCTTGTTATAATCATTGTACCTCTTTGATTCAGTTTCTAACCTCTTTTTTTCAATATGGTGTCTAGTTTCAGATTGTAAGACAAGTTGAACGATACTACAAATTTCAAAGGTATGAACTTGTATATTCTTTTCAAGTTATATCATCCAACAAAGCATGAGTGTGTTTGCAGGGGATGTACAAGAGACCTTGTCCAAGCAGTGATTTTGAATTCAGTGCATTCAAAGGAACAAGCGCACCCTCCCTAGCAGTGAAGACTCCAGGTTTTATTATTTAAAAATTGATATGTCTCTCGCTATTATGGCATTATTATGATCTTATGTTGCATCTTGATGTATTGAAGTTATGATCATTATACTAACCTCTTAATACTAGAGATACACTTGTTGATCTCCTCTCTAGGAGATATTCTTGTTCTTATGTAAATGTTTATTGTTTACGAGATGAAGTTGATCTCCTTTAGGAGATGTTCTTGGTTACTAACCTAGACTCCAAGAGGGATATCTTCCATGGAGGATACCATGGAGATTTTGTTGTTCTTGTTTCTTATTTCGGGCAAGTTATAAGAAATAAATCTGAGCGGGAGTCAAACTCAGAGCGAGTCAGTGATCAAGAATAAGCCAACATAGTTTCGTGACACTTTGGAGAATGCAAAGGGGCATGCAGTAGAGGGAAGTGTAGTTTGAGGATTCTCTCAGATAAAGGGAGTCAATTTCAGAGTTTGAGATGAAGGATCTTGACCGAATATATTGGGATTCGAAGCGTGGCTGGCACTGGATGATATTTTCAGTGAGGAGACTAAATAGGTTTAGCATGATGGACATGAAGTCCATGACCACACCTATGATGACACATCTGAGGAAGTTGTGTGATGAGATAGACCTTTTCATTGTAGAGAGCGCCCAGTATATGGTTGAGCCATGACCGTATTATTGGGTTACAACACAACATGCAGGTACCTATGTTGTACAGATAGATATGATTGATCTCCAATGATGAAGTATGGCTGCCAGGATATATAGTTTTTGGATTGGAAATGCAATAGACAGATCTAGCACTTGGGGTGCTACTTCAGCTTGGGATCAAGTAGGATTTTCAAACAAGCAAAGAAGAAGATATCTATAGCACTCAGTAATATATTATATCCAGTTATACAAGATATGAAGCAAGGTGGATTTTCAAAGGATATTGCAGGACTTCATCAGAGACATGGTGTAGGAAGGAGCAGTGACACTCCATCACTTATCCAGAGATGAGCATATAGATGACATTTGCACTAAACCTCTATCTGGGACAAGCTTGGCAGGAATGCAAATGTTCCCTGGGGGAGTATTGATGATGGCAACATCATGTCGATATTCCAAGATTGATCAGATGGACTTGATCATGTGGGAATATGCCCAAATGTAATCTTCGACGGACTGAAGATTCGAGTTGTTGCTAGATCTCCAATGTGTGAATTGCATTGGGCCTTGAAACTCTCACGAGTAGGTGAGTAGTTAACTCACGAGCAGGTGAGTAGCCACGATAAGCATCGAGCTGACTCTACCTCCACAAGAATTGGACTGCAAACCAAGGGAGATAGAGAACATCTACATCCAAATTAGATGTGCCCCAACGTAGTCTTCGATGGATTGGAGACTCGAGGTGCTTAAGGTAAAATTCCACGTGTTCGATAGTGTTGATTTGAATGCATTCACGGAGTGATCCTATGAGAGGATCGCCATGAGGTGTTTGTGGCTTCGATGTGGTCATAATTCTTGTCATGAGACAAGAACGACCTAAGGTTCTAGACACACGTGTCTGATAGCATCGATCTAAATGCATTCACAAAGTGATCCTATGAGAGGATCAACTATGAGGTGAATGTGGCTCCGATGAGGTCATGATTCTTATCAAGGGACAAGAATGCCCCGAGGTGCTAGACACATGGTGGTGGAGATGGATCATCAATATAGCTAAATGAGGCTCGTGGATATTGTGATATTTTCTATGACAGAAGAATACCAAAAACAAGTATGATGATATGTTTTGATGATTGCTACCAGATGATGTTGATAGTAATGATGATACTTATGATGATGCTACATGTAGAATTGTCTACAAGACTATGTGAGTATTTCCCATGCCATGTGAATATGAATGGATGTGTTTGAGACCATTAATACCTCCCTGTCTAAGAGGGAGTGTTGATATTGTGGTAGTTGCGGGAGGTATTAACCTCCTTGTGTAACCTTTCACTAGAATAGAATGTTCCAGAATCAAGAGTAACCCTAAACAAATGTGTGAAAACCCTATAAGACATGTCAGCTCAGCATATATATAATATTAAGGTATTATCCTCCAGGAAGACAAGTCGGCTTCACAGGAAAAAGATAAATAGAAAATATAATTACCAGAAAGTCAGGTTGGCCCAGCTAGAAAAGTCACTGGACAGATTAATATAAATAGAGGACGTCTTTGCTCATTTGTTCACTCACTCTCACTCAATAAAACAAAAACAGTGCGCAAATTTGGAGGAGCAGCAACAACTACAATTGTATGGTTTTATATTGTTCAGTCTTTCCGGTACTTTCTCTTGTGTGCTACCCTTGGAGAAGGTGTGTTCTCTTGGTCTTCTCTTGGTTCTGGTGTGGCTTCCTGGAATCATTCTTTTTGTCAAAGGTTAAGGTGCTTGGGGGTGGATTTTGTGCCTATGGATGGGTGACAATGGTGAAATGAGTACATCAACATTATTCTAACATGAACAACATCAAACAATGTTTCACTGTGATAGGCCACCAAATGCCCCTGCTAAGTGAGGAGTGCACCGATAACATAATCTGAAGCATCTACCTCAATCTCAAATGGTTGTTGCAAGTATGGAAAAATAAGGACTGGTGTTGAGCAAAGGTAGAATTTCAAATCCTCAAATTCTTTCTATTGTGATGCAACCCAAACAAACTTGGCCTTGGCTCCAACCTTAGCCACCTGGCTTAGGGCCCAAGCGATATGAGAGAACCCCAACATAAACTCGTGGTAGAAGTTGGCAAGGACCGAGAAGCTATGGAGTTTGGTTAGTGTCTTCGAGGTCGTCCCATCGTGAATGACTTGGATCTTGGCTGGATCCACAAGCACACCCTTCTCATCCATGATGTATCTCGAATATTGAATTATGTACATGCCGAAGGAACACTTCTCCAAATTGGCATATAACTTGTGTTGTCATAGGGTTCCCAAGACTTGTTGGATGTGCTTCAAATTTTCCTCTCGGGTTTTGGTAACGACGAGGATGTCATCCAGATATACAATCACAAAGGATTTTGTTAACGGTCGTAATATATCATCCATCATCCACATAAATGTGGTCGGGGCATTAGTTAAGCTGAAATGTATGACCAACCACTCGAAGAGACCTTCTTTAGACTTGAAGGTTGTCTTCCATACATTAGTTTTCTCAATCGACACTTAGTGATAGTTGTTGGGTTCATCTCTTGTCGTAAAAACCACCATGCATACCTTCTTTTTACCCATTTCTTTCCTCCATTGTTGACATTTTTGTACCCATTTCCACTAAGCTCAGGGTTAATAAAGGATTAAAGAGCTACTTGCTAGTTTGTTTCTATTTTTTATTTAATAAGAAAAAATAACAAATTTCTAAGTTTTTATCAGTCTTATTACCAGAAATATTATTTTCAAGTTATTGCTCCATAGAGGGTTTTCAGGTTCATTAGTTATGCTTTATTATGTATAAATATGTCAAAACTATGAGGCATTTGCAAGTCGAATTGAGGAATTTATGAACTCATTTGTAACTAAACTTTATGCTTAATACAAAGGCTCTGGTTTCCCTTATTTAATTTGTTGTTCTAAGCATAAGCCAAAGCTTGGAAGGGCCACTTGCGATGGTCTATGTCACAATTGTATATCTCTGTACAAAGGTTTTGGTTTGATACATTTTCATTTGCTAGTAAATATCCTATTTTTCTTTCTATTAAACATAATTTTCAGTTTCAGTTTTAGATACAAATATTGCGGTAGTTTCTCTTTTGTAAATTGCATCTTGAACCTTCTCTTAATCTAAAATTTTCAAAAGGTCAATAGAGTATTGCTCTAAAAATTCATAACTATAATGACAACCTTCCTTTTACAGCTCATTTTCCCACCAATGTGACTATGACAAATTTGGGTTGGAGAAATTAGAATTGTTTGGAATTTATTTGCATTTGAATAGAATCCTTTGCAACTTAAGAAAACTCACAACTAGACAGAGTATTATTGTAGTGAGCCATCTCTTGATTGAGTCATATATATTTCACAGTTATTAGAGTATTATTGTAGAGAGTTTTTTCACTTTAAAATTAGTATTTCTACCTTTGAAACTGTGACAGCTGAAGCTTATCATTCGAGAAGGCCGAATTCACCCTATAATCTGAGTTCCAAGCAAGGAGTGTGTGGTAATTAAATTGCAGGGACATGGTACTTCTTAAATACTTTGCTTTGTTTGTTTTTAGAAGCACACATATTCTTTTAAGTTCACAGTCATCAGAGTCTTGTTACAAATAACCCTCACATGCTGAGGTAAATACACTTTGAAACCTGTTTGTCTACAATTGAATCTATGAACCTTAGATTGGAAGAATTTAGCTTAGAAGCTTTCCGTTTGATTTAAGTTAATAAATGTATGATGAATATTCTTTTTCAATCATCGATCTCCACAAGTGAAAAGAGTATCGATGTGCAAGCCATTCGAGGCATGATATCTCACAACCGAAGTTTCTATCTTTGTAAGTTGTGGCAGCCTATATTGGATAAGAATAGTCCCATTATGATATTTTGCTAATTTAACATTTCATTTCACTTTGTAATAGTTCAAGTAAAGTTGTTTCTTAGTTTGTTGGAATAATCTTTGACCCTGCATTTCCTGTGTTTACACCTCGAAGTTTACAGACTCCCGTATTGATAATTAACGTTCAAAACTTGTGCAAATAAGTTTCCCAACAGTTGCCTGACTTTAGATCAATCTTACTTAAACATTTGGCACCCTTAAGCTGATCTAAAAGATCATCAATTTGGGGGATTGGGTGTTGGTTCTTGACTGTGATATTTTTCAGGGCTCTATAATCAATACAAATTCACCATGTCCCATCCTTCTTTTGTACTAGGACAATTGGGCTCCTACAAGTGAGGAGCTTGGTCTAATGTGGCCCTTCATAATTATCTCTTGGATATAGCGTTTGATTTCTTCATTCTCCATAATAGAGCGTATGTATACATGGTCGTTAGGTAGAGGATCCCTAGGTGTCAAATCAATTGAGTTCTTTACTTGACAGTGCAAAGGCACCCCCGTAGGTGAGGCAAAGATGTCTTTGTGTTCTTCTACCATCTTGTCCACCTTCTTCTACTGTGTACCAAGACCTTGTGCAGAGGTTTTGGCGGTTGCAACGATCTTCCATTCACCTTTAGACCAGACCATAAAGAGGACAAATCTCCTAGTCTAAGAGATCACCTTTCTACATTGCTTCGTAGAGAGCGAAGAGACAACAATAGTTGGGACTACCTCTAGTACCCTGTAGAGTTGACCTACCAAAGTAGCAAGGACACTGTGGGGCCTAGATTTGTAAATAGCATGATGCTTCCACATATATGATTGTCCTAAAATAACATCACAAACTTCAAGTGGGGAAACATCACACAATACCTCATCTTTGAAGGGCTTGATTTTGTAGTGCAGGCACCATTGCTGGCTTACGCGGATGTCTCATCCCTGGTTGAGCCAACCAATGGTGTATGGCCTCTTGACGACCTATGTTGAGATTATGTTCTTCTAGATATCACTATCAACAATGAAATGGAGTGGGGTCCCTTTCACCCACATCTGTGTGTGGAAGAGGTGCTCCCTTCTCCAGACTCCTCTAGTTCCTCTGGTTGGAACTTTGTGGTAGTGATGGTGACATTGAGTTCTACGTCAATGATTCCTTTTACCTTGTCTAGTTTTGAGTCATAGTTTGATCCTGTTGATGTTTTGTAGCTTCGGGAGGTATTTCCAAAAGTGGCCTTCGTGTCGAGCATGTGGGAATCTTTGTTGGCACCACATTAGATTTTTTGATTAGTGAAAACCTCCTTGGATTGGAAGTTGGGGCTTCATGGGCTTGTTGATGGGTTTGGGGGCTTGTGTTGGGGTTTCACACCCACATGTGTGAATAAAGAATTCGAATTTAATGTTGAGTTTATTGAAGGGCTCCTTAAAGTAAGTTAAGGACTTCTATAAAAGGAGAGGAGAGGAGAGATTGTGACATCTCATTATGACATTATGGAGTTAGCATAAGTGAGTGAGCACTTGTGCTAAGAGGGTTGGTGGTTTCAGCAAGGGAAATTTTTCACTTTGGCAAATCTGGCCTAGGGTTTCTTGGACATTATGTTTTTTCTATTTTCAACCAAGAGAGAGGCCACACATGTCAGAGGACAACCATACGTGTGAGGAAGAAGACATTTTGCACGCGTGAGAGGACAACCACATGTGTCAGAAGAAGGTATAGCTGCATGTGTGGAAGCAATAGGTCCATACAGTCACACATGTGGTACGAAACATGTATGTACAGACACATGTGTGATAGTCGTACATCAGGAAAAACAAGGTGCACGTGTGAGGGACAGAATAGGACCGCATGTGTGAATTTTTTGGGTAGGTGACATTCTATACAGTCTGTATGGATGACGTTAACATGTTGTACATGTGACGTCAACATGTTTGCAAGTGAGGAGGTTTTTTCGGGTAATTTGGCAATTTTGTAATTGTTGAAGAGGACTGCTTTGTCCTCAAATTTGGTGAATTTTTTAGTTGTTGAGAGGGTTGATTTCTCCCTTAGAAAATTATGAATTTGAAAGTTCACAGAACATAACTTTTGTGTTTCCATTGCTATAATTTTTTGTTGTAATTTCAGTGTAAACTGATTCAGTGATAACAACCCTAAAATTAGTTGCATAAAATTTGACATGGTATCAGAGTTGAGGCTTTGAAGAGAGATAAGTGTCATCTTCTTGAGATACAAGCAGTTGCATATTGGTTGTAAAACATATTTGTTGTTGCAGATTTTTTTTTTTTTTTCTAGGCAGGTCACCATGGTGAACACTCTTAAGATTTAGGACAGGTTGGAATGGGCAATAAATTTCTAGGCTTGGAAGGCTAGGGTTATCCTTCTCTTGGCGGAGAATGATCTCAAAGAGTATGTTGAGGGTGTAGTTCCAAGTCCTATTGATCCGCATGAATTGGCAGCTCATAAGAAGAAGGAAGTAAAGGCCAAGTAGATATTGTTGGATTCTGTGAACGATCATTTGATTCCTCACATTTCTAAGAAAAATACAGTTAAATATATGTATAATGTTTTGGTGGGATTGTACCATAGTGGGAATGTAGGCTGAAAATTGATTTTGAAACACCAGCTCCAAGCTGTTGAGATGTCTAGTTCATACACAGTTGTTAGCTACCTCAGGAGGATCACTCAGATTCATGATCAACTTGCAGACATTGGTGAGGTAGTCAATAATATCGAGTTGGTGAATGTGGCATTGAGTGGTCTTCATGGGTCTTAGGAACCATTTGTGCATGGGATCTTTGCATGAGAGAAGTTGTTAGATTTTGACAGACTATGGATCGATTGCATCCAAGAGGAGGCTCGGTTAGAGTCTAGGAATGGCAGGAAAAAAGGAAGTAGTGATGAGAACCAAGTCGTGGTTTCTCATACCAGGAAGGGCAGAAAAGGTGGTTCTCCCAAGAAAGAGGCATCTACAGAGACGAGGCAGAAGAAGGACCATAGCAAGGTAAAGTATTTTTCTTGGCATGAGTTTGGTCATTATGCTTCACAGTGTCCACGGTAGAGGAGAGGGGGAAGGATGTAACAGGCATCAACGATACAGGTTGATGAGGTTGCAAACAAGATTCAAAGGGATTTCTTATTGGTCTCAACCCTTTCTGGTACAATATCCAATAGTGGGACCTCATTGGTGGATAGTGAAGCCTCATGTCATATGATAGGAGCATGGGAGTTGTTTGAGAGCTTCATCGAGGCTGATTCAAATATGTGTGTGGAGCTTGGTATGGGGACCAAGCATGTAGTGCAGAGATCTGGAATAGTACGATTCCATTTGGAGTCGAGAGATGTATTGAGGGTGAAAAATGTGTTATGGGTTCCAGAACTCAGGAGGAGTGTGCTCTCGATCTCAACGATTGAGGAGAAGGGCTATGTTGTTTTGTTCCGAGATAGAAATGTGTTATTCATGACCAGAGGATCTATCCTCAAATCCGCAGTGGTCCTTGGAGTTAGAGAGAGCAACTTGTATAGGTTAAAGGGCCAGCCTATGCGAGCTATGGCAAACAATAGCAGAGTGATAAAGGTCAGGGAGTAGGTAGCTTCGAAGGTTGTACAGACTTAGAGAGAGCCTGACTTCAGAGGGAGTTTGACTTCAGAGAGAGTCAACAAGATCATAGGGAGAGTTAGTCATTCAGAGGCAGTATGAATCTAGAGAGAGTCAACGTGCTCAAAGGGAGAGTCGAATATTCATAGGGAGTCTATATTCATGTTGAGATGGGAGAGAAGATTCTTCCAAGACTTTCAGGAAGGTGTCATGGGTTAAGGAAGCTCATAAGTGGGAGACTTCTAGGAGAAACATGTCTTTGGAGGAGGAATCATGCCATACAACATGACTTGCTTCGATGATAGAGGGAGTGGGTAATCAGGTGGATTAGAGTGAAGTTGTGGTAGCAAATCTAGTGCAGGAGCTAGAGCTACTTCTAGTATGGGAGATAGAGATACTTCCAGATGATGGAGGATGGAATACCTCCCTCGCTAAGAGGGAGTGTTGATGTTTTGTAGCTTTGGAAGGTATTCCCACATGTGGCCTTGGTGTCGGGCATGTGGGAATCTTAGTTGGCACCACATTGGACTTTTCATTTGCTGAAAACCCCCTTGGATTGAAGCTTGGGGCTTCGTGGGCTTGTTGATGGGCTTTGGGGGCTTGTGTTGGGTTTTCACACCCACATGTGTGAATCAAGAATTCTAATTTAATGTTGAGTTTAGTGAAGGGATCCTTAAATTAAGTTAAGAACTTCTATAAAAGGAGAAGAGATATTGTGACATCTCATTGTGACATTATGGAGTCAGCATAAGTGAGTGAGCACTTGTGCTAAAAGGCTTGGTGATTTTAGCAAGGGAAATTTTTCACTTTGGAAAATTTGGCCTAGGGTTTCTTGGACATTCTAGTTTTTTTTTTAGCCAAGAGAGAGGCCATACGTGTGAGAGGACAACCACATGTGTGAGGAAGAAGAGATGTTGAATGTGTGAAGAGAAGGTACATACGCACATGTGGAAGGAGCAAGTCCATACAATCACATGTGTGGTATGGAACAGTTCCATACATTCACACATGTGATCGTTGTACAACATGAAAAGTAGGCCACACGTGTGAGGGACATAACATGGTTGCAATGTGAATTTTCCGGGTAGGTGAGAGTCCATACAGGTTGACGTCAGCAGGCCGTATAGGTGATGTTAGCAGGTTTGCAAGTGAGGAGGTTTTTCTGGGTAATTTTCGGATTTTGTAATTGTTGAAGAGGATTGATTTGTCTTTAGATTTGGTGAATTTTTGCACTGTTGAGAGGGCTGATTTTCCCTCAGAAAATTCTGAATTTGAAAGTTTACAGGACATAAATTTTGTGTCTCATGTGCATGGACATTTTCCCTCTAATCTTTACATTTCCACTGCTATAACTTTTTGTCATAATTTCAGTGTAAAATTGTTCATTGATAACAATCCTAAGGTTTACTGTTTGATTCACTTGGAAGTAATTTTCAGATCTAAAATTAGTTGCATAAAATTTGACATGGTATGAGAGCTGAGGCTTTGAAGGAGAGAATGGTCGACTTCTCAAGGCACAACCAACTGCAGATTGGTTGTACAATAGATTTCTTGTTGCATATTTTTGTTTTTTATTCTAGGCAGGTCACAATGGTGAACACTCTTAAGATTGAGGACAGGTTGGAAGGGGAAAAAAAATTCAGGCTTGTAAGGCTAGGGTTCTCCTTCTCTTGGAGGAGAATGATCTCAAAGAGTATGTTGAAGGTGTGGTTCCAAGTCCTATTGATCCGCATGAATTGGAAGCTCATAAGAAGAAGGAAGTAAAGGCCAAGCAGATATTGTTGGATTTTGTGAAGGATCATTTGATTCCTTGCATTTCCAAGAAGAATACAGTTAAATATATGTATGATGCTTTGGTGGGATTGTACCATAGCGGGAATGTAGGACGAAAATTGATTTTGAAACACCAGCTCCAAGTTATTGAGATGTCCAGTTGAGACACAATTGTTAGCTAGCTCATGAGGATCACTTAGATTCGTGATGAGCTTACAACCATTGGTGAGGTAGTCAATGATACTGAGTTGGTGAATGTGGCATTGAGTGGTCTTCTTGAATCTTGGGAACCATTTGTGTAGGGGATCTGTGAATGAGAGAAGTTGCTAGATTTTGACAGACTATGGATCGATTGCACCCAGGAGGAGGCTCGGTTAGAGTCCAAGAATGATAAGAAGAAAGGCAACAGTGATGAGAACTAAGCCCTGGTTTCTCATACCAGGAAGGGCATAAAAGGTGGATCTCTCTCTCTCGAGAGGCATCTATAGAGTCGAGGAGGAAGAAGGACCTTAGCAAGTTCAAGTGTTTTGCTTGTCATGAGTTTGGTCATTATCCTTCACAATGTCCACAGTGAAGGAGAGGGGGAAGGAAGCAATAGGCATCAACAATAGAGGTTGATGAGGTTGTAGACATGCTTAAAAGGGAGTTCTTATTGGTCTCTACCCTTTCTGGTACATTCTTCGATAGTGGGACTTGGTTGGTGGATACTGGAGCCTTATGTTGTATGACATGAGCACAAGAGTTGTTTGAGAGCTTCAAAAAGACTGACTCAGATATGTGTATGGAGCTTGGTATGGGTACCAGACATGTCATGCAGGGATATGGATCAATACGATTCTAGTTGGAGTTAGGATATGTATCAAGGGTGACAAATGTGTTATGGGTGTCAGAAGTTAGGAGGAATGCACTCTCGGTTTGAGCGATTGAGGAGAAGGGATATGTTGTTTTGTTCCGAGATAAAAAGGTGTTATTCATGCCCAAAGGATCTAGCCCCAAATCAACAATGGTCCTTGGAGTTAGAGAGAGAAACTTGTATAGGCTAAAAGGCCAGCCTCTGCGAGCTATGGCCAATAGTAGCAGAGTGATAGAGGTCAGGGACCAGGTAGCTCTGAATGTTGTATAAACTTAGAGGGAGCCCGAATTCAAAGAGATTCAACAGATTCAGAGGGAGTTTGACTTCAAAAGGTGTCAACATACTCAAAGGGAGAGTCATCCATTCATAGCGAATCTACCTTCAGGTTCATATGGGAGAGAGGAGTCTTCCAAGACTGTAAGGAAGGTGTCATGGGTTGAGGAACCTAGGCAGGAAGCTTAGAAGCGGGAGGCTTCTAGGAGCAACGTGTCTTCCAAGGAGGAACCATGCCATACAACAGGACTTGCTTCGGTGACAGAGGGAGCAACCAATTAGGAGGATTAGAGTGCATTTATGGTAGCATATCCAATGCATGAGGCATAGTTACTTCCAGTATGGGAGACAAAGATACTTCCAGATGATGGTGGATGGAATACCTCCCTCGCTAAGAAGGAGTGTTGATCTTTTGTAGTTTCGAGAGGTATTCCCACAAGTGGCCTTGGTGTTGGGCGTGTGGGAATCTTCGTTGGCACCACATTAGACTTTTCATTTGGTGAAAACCCCCCTAGATTGGTGCTTGGGGCTTTGTGGGCATGTTGATGGGCTTTAGGGACTTGTGTTGGGGTTTCACACCCACAATTGTGAATAAATAATTCTAATTTAATGTTGATTTTAGTGAAGGGCTCCTTAAAGTAAGTTAAGGACTTCTATAAAAGGAGAGGAGAGGAGAGATTGTGACATCTCATTGTCACATTATGGAGTTAGCATAAGTGAGTGAGCACTTTTGYTAAGAGGATTGGTGATTTCAGCAAGGGAATTTTTGCAGTTGGCAAATCTGGCCTAGGGTTTATTGAACATTTTTTTTCGTTTTTAGCCAAGAGAGAGACCACACATGTGAGAGGAMAACCACACATGTGAGGAAGAAGATAGGTAGCACATGTGAGGAGAAGTTACAACCACACGTGTGGAAGCAACAGGTCTGTACAACCACACATGTGGTACATAACATGTCCGTACAATCACACATGTGGTACAAAATAGGTCTGTACAGGCACACGTGTGACAACCGTACAGTAGGAAAAGTAGGTCGCACGTGTGAGGGACAGAACAGAGCTACACATGTGATTTTTCTAGGTAGGTGATAGTTTATACAGGCTGACATCATCACTCCGTACAATCTGTACGACCGACGTCAACAAGTCGTACATGTGACGTTAACATGTTTGCAAGTGAGGAGGTTTTTCTGGGTAATTTGTCGATATTATAATTGCTGAAGAGGACTGATTTGTCCTCATATTTGGTGAATTTTTGAGCTGTTGAGAGGGATGATTTTTCCCTTAGAAAATTCTAAATTTTAAAGTTCATAGAACAAAAATTTTGTGTCTCATGTGCATGGAGATTTTCTCTCTGATCTTTATCTTTTTGCTGCTATAATTTTCTGTCATAATTTCCAGTGTAAAATTATTTAGTGATAACAACCCTAAGGTTTACTGTTTGAGTCACTTGGAAGTAATTTTCAGATCTGAAATTAGTTGCATAAAATTTGATAGAGACGACATCTGACTCTAGGTCTTTCATCTCAACCAACAATGATTATTTGGATCGACATTCATCAGTGTTGTGCGAAGGGATTTTGTGGAACTTGCATCACTTTCCAGTGTCCTTCTTTGACTTGTCGTTACCCTTCTTTGCTTATGGCTTGGATTGGTTGTCCTGTGGTTGAACATCCTTGTTATGTCCTTTGTTCTAAGAGGTAGAGCCATCTTTACTATGATTATGTTGTGATGGGTTTGCATAACTAAAATCCCGCTTATTCTTTTGCTTGAACTTTTGCTCGATCTTGACAACATATCGGTAAGTGACTCCCAGTGAGGAGATGTCCAAGAAATCCATATTTTTTTGGATGTATCTATGTAGGCCACTATTGTACTTCATATTCAGGTGTCACTCAGAGTCTTTAATACCCAACTTTGTGCATAGGGTATGGAAGATGTTGGTGTACTACGACACCGTCATGTCTCTCTCCCGACGGAGAGTTGTCCATCTCGTGTACTAGTCATCGTAGTTTCCAACAAGGTAGTATTGCTCCTTGAGGGCATCGAAAAAATCCACCCAGGTGGGTTTTGGCCCAAAAATTTCAGACTCATCTCCAACATGTTGCTTACAATAAGTTTCCACCAATCTCCGACATGGGGAAGGGCTTTAAGGAGAGTGAAGGTGATTTTTTCATTGTTGGAAAAATTTTGGATAGAGAAATAACCCTCTAGCAAACTTAACCATTTTTCCAAAGCGTCGATGTCTATTTGGCCTTCAAATAAAGGAATATCAAAGTTAACTTGTACCTTGAAGGGTGTTGCACCTCTGAAGTGACTACTAGTTGAAGGTGCCTCCGTTGTTATTGGCATTTGTCGAAGGATCAGAGCGAAATTATCCATCATCTCGTTCCTCTGTTGCGCGAGGGATTCCTCGAGCAATAGTTCTATAGGATCTCTTACTCCATCGTCTCTCTTTTCTTTTGTCATGGGAGGCTGCTTGGGCCAGTGGGAGTGTTCTCCCCCAATCTCAACCAATTCAAGACTCGATTCTCGATAGCCTAACCTCATCGGAGACATGCACAAAGAAACAACAAAGAGCAGATTTCTCTGATACTATTGATCGAGATTATATTAATAATCAAATGAAGATAAATATATAACAAAGAAACACACAAAGATATTGCAAGAAACACAGTAATATAGTTGAATGCATATTTTATTAATGAATGGAATACAAGAGACTATAAAATGCAAAGCACACAAACTAGCTAGAATGGTGGTATCTTATCCCTGAAGAGAGAGATGTGTTGGCTACTCTCATTTGCAAGAAGTTGATTACAAAGAGGCCGAAAAGACCCTTTTAACATAAAGCATCAATGAGAAAACCCTAAACATCCAAAACCTTAACCCCAAAAGATGAAACACCAAAAGGTATGTGGGCCCCGATGTGGTTAGTTGATACGTCAATTTCCCAGGAGCGTAACTTTTACATAAGATCTCTATTTGGGGCTCTTGATAGCCCGTCATAAAAGTCTAGCCAAGAAGTACACCTTCTGAGTGGCCTAGTATTTGCCTTTGGCTATGTGTTGGGCACTATCACGCCAAAAATTGTTGTTTAGGGCCTCAAAATTTTCCTGAAAGTTTGGGACTCGAAAAAACTGTATAAAAATTGTCAAGATGTGGAACCATTATGAATTAGTGGAACAAGTGGGTGGCCACTATTATCCACCTGGATCATCGTTAGAAAATAGAGATGGACTTTCTGAATGAGGCACTTCTTAAATATGACTTAATCTAAACTTAATATGACATGTGACTTTATTAACATAAGTAATTTTATAATATTAAAGTAATTGCAACTTAATCATACAACCATTATAATAATCCAAATCCAATACCTTTCTTTAATGGTCATATGGAAACCCAACGTTTGTCCTGTAATGAAAACTTATATGGACCAAACACATCGAAGATGTTAGCAACTTATCTCTCCAATGCAATCCAAAAATTAAACTATGAAATTGTCACCTACTTAGAAGTAATGCTAACATCCTAACATGTAACCAACATGGTAGAGAAAGTCACTTCACTAATCACGTGTTCAACAACCAACTCTTCATTTGGATGAGAGTCATTATTGGCTGAAAATTCTGGCCTGCTTATTACAAGTGTAAAAGTTAATGCCAACTTTGAAAAGATGCCCATTTTTAGATTGAGTTACCAAAGTGTATAAAAAATCATAACCAAGCCTCTTAGGCCTACCATAACATGTAGAGAGTCTCTTTCATATAGTTGATCCACTTGGAAACTGCTCTTCCCATCATTGATCCACACCAACAAATTGTCCTCCCCATTGTTAATACACAATTGCAAATTGCACTTTGCAACTTATCCATATTTGCAAATTGCATCTCTCTACCATTCTTTTCATCTAACCACCAAGAAAAACTGTCTTAGTTATACTTTAGACAAGTCCATTTTTGTTATAAAATCCATGAGTGCTTTCTTGCACTTATCCTTATCTTCTTTATCAAGAACTTGAGACACAAGAATATTTGAAACAACAAACACCAAATCAACAACATATTGAACACATTGGTCACCATATTTTTCCTATCTTCCACTTGATCCTCCATCACCAAAATATGGATGTTCCTCTTCATTTTCATTTGCAACCATGTCCATTTAGTTTGCCTTACCATATAGACAAACAACTTTTCTTACTTCTCTTGACATAGTCTTGGCATATTCTTCGTCTAATGCTACTCACAAAACATCATGTGATGACTACCCAACATTTGCACTCATTTTCTTCCTTATGCATAAAACATCCATCATGTGATGACTACCCAACATTTTCACTTCTTTTCTTCCTTATGCATCGATTGATCTTTTAACCTTAAACCCGCCACCATCCACTTGCTACGGATTTGAAATTTTCATTGATTCCCACTTCCCTACTCACAACAAACTTATTGATCCAAAATCCTATATGCTTTTGTTTTGGTCAAGAAATCTAACAAAAAACATACATTTTTCTCCTCATGGCATCATCATAAACAACCAGACCAATGGTCTAAAGAGACACAAAAAGACCTACATTCAAGAGGGTAACTAGGCATTTTGATCTAGGCTACGGTCAATGATAATGGTTTAGAGTTTGGATTGGAACAAGGCAAGCGTGACTTTGTAAATATGACAAATTTCCCATAAACCAAGGTTCTCCAATAATAACTCCTACATGATTTGCCTAAGAGAGAATAAAAATAACCTTGACACGTGGATGGATCAAAGTGAAATCCTCCAAGAAAGATATCCATGAGTCTAAGATCAGGAAGACATTGAAAGGATCTTCTCTATGGACCTTGAAATTTGGATGGAATTTAGAGGCAAGCGTACAAGCTGAGAGCCCTTGGTAGTCGCCACCCCACCCTACCCCCCCAAAAGCCAACGTGCATCCAGCTGGACCAATGAGAGTGCAGTCTCAGTACATATCAGTCAATGTTAGGTGGATCCACGAGTTAGGTGGCAATTTCTCCTGGACTTCCAATGCTTAGTTTGGATGAATGAGAAACCCTGGATCAACAATATTGCGATCTGGACCGTCAAAAATAAGATTTCATTATTCTTCAATGATGGTTCGATCTCTCGTTGATGTCATGAAGGTCTAAACAGCCACATGGCCGCTTCTCCATTCATCCCAGGGATTGAAGTTTGGATCAGGGAAGCTCGAGATGACCATTGGATCTTGGAGACGAAGGAGAAATTGTTGATCCCGTCCGAAGTTCAATAGGTGGAGAAGGTAGGAAGGATCATTGAGCACTAGATAAATGTTGTCGGGCAGCCTTGAGCAGAAAGATAAAAAAATTAGGGTCATGGACCTTTGGAAATCCATGGATAAGAGGGAATTAATCAAAGTATGAAGGATATCTAGAAAGTGGATAATGAGAGAAATCTTATTACTTTGAACACATTGTTGGAATTTAGTGACGTAATCATTGGTGAAGTCGCAATTTTATATTGTTTAAATCATGTTTTTGAATGTATCAATTGGTTCTGGATTATCAAAAACTCTCAAAGCACCTAGAATATATAATCTTTATCATTGAAATTTACAATTCCAACTATCCTTCTAAATTTCTAACTGAATTTTATATAAAACTCATCAAAAAAACACAAAACCTGTAGACTATGTTATGATAACAGGTCGACCCATCCAAGCTCCAAAGATGACCTAAACATGATTAAGAACTTGAATTTTGCACGCCAAGATTCTATATATATATATATATATATATATATATATATATATATATATATATATATATATATATATATATATATATATATATATATATATATATATATATATATATATAAATCCCTATTTTCGGCCTCTCTCATTCTCAGTTCATGATTATATCATTTTCACCCCTAATGCATTTCGCCTTTCGGCTGTCAATTCCCTCATTCAATGCTTGTTGCATTTATTTGCATCGGATCCCAATAGCAAGATTAGGTAAAGGAAGGAGCTAGGGGTGATGGAAATAAGAAATGAGTTAGGCGTGATCTTGATGGTAGAAAGGAAGGAGTTAGGTGTGATGTTAGAGCTTTTTATACAAAATTAGGCGGAATAAAGGTAGGAAGCCCTATAAGGAAATCACGAATATATGTGGAGAAGTGCTTGCATTCCCTTTTGAAAAGTAATAGTTTGGTGAGGTTTGAAATCCATGATGACCAACCACATTTATTCATTTAAGGGTTTCAAACTTCCTTGATGTGTAGGAGGCTCTATGAAAAGTGTTCCACATGTTTACAAAACTAATAAATCTATTGTTGAATCCTCCATGTTGCACATAAATAGGTTGCAGTTTTAACATTTCAAAGCTATCCTCCAATCCTCCATGTAGCACATAAGCAGATTGTAGATTTAACATTTTAGTGAGGCAATGGTGATGTTATCAATGCATAGTGCCTTGCGCCTCATCAACTACACAACTATATTGCATGATGAGTATGTGCATGGCATCCCAATTGTCAAATATTCAATGAATTTTGGACAACCAAGTTTGCAAGTTGATGTCATTTTATACATGGGTAAACCACTATAATCATCACGCTTATCTTCTTCATCATCAAAATTTAAGGAGTTAGTCGAAGTACCTAGGGCTAATTTCCTAATGAATGGGTGTCATGGGGGGCCACACACTAGGATGAGTAGTTGGAAGAATTGTTAAGGAACCAGAAAACACAATGCAATTGTTGGTGACCCAAGCTATGTCTACGTGATAGCATTGTTCCAAAGCAAGGAGTGGAGGGCACATAACTTATGAATTGATTCCTAAGACCTTATTGTGCTACACTGCATCACTCGAGTGTTTGGCTCCATATTTTTCGATATAATTAGGCCAAGGGGAGAAAAGAATGTTGGAGTTGGTGCAGATGGAAGTGAGTATGCCATCTAGTGTAGATATTCCAGCCTCAGTAAGGAATGCTTAATCAACTAATATCTATAGTTGTTATGTTACTTATGGTTGAGATATTACTTTATGTTACCTTGATCCATTGGCCTCCCCTCCCTTGAGCAATCCCTTAGTGGCTAAATTCTCTCTCCTTCTTACCTCTTTGGTGGCTCGGCCCTCCTACTCCCCCCCATATTTCCTTCCATATTTCCTTCCATCCTCTGCCCATTGGCCTCCCTCCCAACCACACCCCCCTACTCTTGGCCCCTTGATCCCACTCTCTCTTAAATTGGTCATGGAACTAGATTTGCACCTGCCCTTACTTATGGGTAAATAAAAGGCTTTGTTGTTGGTCCTTGCTAAGATGCTATTGGTGAAGCAAAGGTGGGCCAAAAACTACCCAGAACATGAGCAAATTCCGAACCCTCACTAGTGTAAACACAAGCAACCTAATGCTCCGAGTTCATTCTATTTTATTCTTTTTTGGCCTCTTATGCCTAGGTAGATTTCATGTTTCATGCTTCCCAAGTTGCATAGGCTTTCTCACAAACCCGATGAGAGGCCACCCTTGACCATTTGAGATTGAATCCCTTGTCTGCACTTGAGGAAGATAGCCAAGCTCCCTCTCCACAAGGCCTTACAGAATGAAGGATCAAGCCAAGATCAACAAACAACTATTTGTTTTCACTGATTTGCCTTATCAACCTTCTACTTTTGTAGACTGAGCATCGGATATTTGCAAATGCTTGAGAAGACTAATGAAGCTTTGTCTCATAATTCGATCACTAATTGATGCATGTATACATAATGAACATATAAGCAAGATATTGCACAATATAGAAAAAGTTGCCTGAAAGACATGAAGATGTTGAAAATCGTTTCTCTTACAACATTATTGTGCCATATTCCTCCTTGAACAATCTCTATGTATATCTGAATGTAATCGTCACATACCTCTTAAAGTGTTAAGTTTTGGTACCTTGGGAAGTGGTACCCTAGTTTTATTGATGTGCCTAACACTAAAAAGGGAAAAGTACCCTTCCCTAACTTTACTTTATGTTATAAAGTCAAAGTGACTTTATGAGCTCATTAACGAGAAAAGTGACCTAGGAAACTTAAGTAAAAAGGAGATTTAATCCTAGCCTTTGATTCCTAGGTTATCTTGATGAGATAACAAAAAGCAAAGAGAAGAGGAGAAGGGGACACATTGTTCACTTGAGAGAGTGAGGAGGAGAGGAGAAGAAGGAGGGCGCAAGAAGAGAAGAAGAGGGCGCACTTGCTGAAAAGATGGAAGACTTGTTGAGGGTGCACTTGTTGATAAGAGGGCATGGATTCCTAGGAAGCTTGAGGTCTGGTGCATGGTGTTTTTCCCATTGTTTGTTGTATGTTGTGAATGTCGAAAGGATAGTAGTGAATATATGAAAAGAGGGTGCGATTTTCAAGGAGGTTGTTGGCTCAAACTTCAAGAACAATTGGCTCAATTTTCAAGGGAGATTAGGCAACTATCTTGAGATAAGTTGATTGTAATCTCTGCTGTAATATTTTTCATATAAGCTCCAGAATAAATTTCCTCTTCATTGGTTTTTCCCTTGGGGGTTTTTCCAAGGTCATGTTGACCAAAAATATTTGAGTAGAATTTATGTGGTTTGCTTAGTTTATTATCAAAATTTAAGTGGAAAATATCAAGAGGTGTATCTCATGTTTAATGATTGTTAAAAGACTAATTTTTGAACAACAAACTTTTCCTAAATTAAACCTTATAACAACAACATTAATGAGCATGATATCAACATTGGAGGCAATCTTAAGTCTGTCCTAAAACAAACCTGTAAGTGACCATCAAACAGTCCCAAAACAATGTCAAAGATAGACCTGTGAGGGAAGCTTTTAAAGGCCTCAAAATTATTCATGGTATCAGAGCCTAAGGACACACGAGGGCTGGTATAAGTTGCATACATTGGACAAAATTTTAACTCACCTTAACAACAGAGTTCTTTGGTTTTTTATCATCAGTTGGAAACCATGTCAATTGGAGGGTTGAGGGTGAAGGATAGGCTAGTTGGGGCTGACAATTGATCTCCCTGGAAGGCTAAGATAGTTTTGATTTTGGAGGAGGGTGAGCTATGGGACATTGTGGAGAGTCGTGTGGTTCCTCCTACAGATACAATGCTCTTGGAAGAGTTTAGGAAGATAAACATCAAGACAAAGAGGACTATCCTAGATGCAGTTAAAGACCATATTATTCCTCATGTTTCTGGTCAAGACTTTGCATTTCAGATGTGGCAGTCCTTGTGTAGTCTTTACCAGAGCCCAAACCAAAACTGAAAGATGGTGCTCCAGAAGAAATTGATGGGCACTAAGATGACTAAGACTGATTCGGTCACCTCATTCCTCACGAGGTTTTCACAGATTCGTGATGAGTTGGCAGTTGTGGGGGAGGTAGTGGATCCATCAGAGTTGGCGAGGACAACCTTAAATGGCTTCTCCAAGCCATGGGAGAGCTTTGTACAAGACATTGTAGCCAAAGAGCATTTGACTAGTTGGGAGAGGCTATGGGATGAATTTGTACAAGAGGAGCTCAGGTTTGGCTCAGGATCTACTAGTCAGCAACGTGGTGAGGATGATGGTGAGGATCTTGCTCTTTCTGCAAAGGGAAAGAAGAAGACCAAGAAGGGTCCCAAGGGTGGGGCCAAACAACAACATAAGGGAGGTGAGCAACAAAGGGATATGAGCAAAGTTAAATGCTTTGCTTGTAACAAGATGGGGCACTATGCTGGACAATGTCCCAATAGGAAGAAGAAGAAACAGGGTGGTACAAAAACATTAGTTGAGGAGGATGAATTTGCCTCTTAGTTTGAGAGGGAGATGTCCTTGATTGTCAGTCTGTCTACAGTTAAGACACCATCCAATGTATAATACATAGACAGTGGAGCATCCAGTCACATGTCTTGTGTTAGACAACACTTTACTGATCTTACAGAGTCAAGGATCAAATTGGAGATAATGTTTGGGAATAACACCATAGTCAGGGCAGTTGGGCGTGGCACAGTTTCATTTCAGAGGGAGTTGAGGCCACCCATGGTGTTCATGGACGTCTTGTATGTCCCTAGGTTGAAGAAGAACCTGATATTAGTTTCCACCATTCATGATAGGGAATTTGAGATGTCTTTTCGAGGTGACGAGGTCCTCATTCACCCTAAAGGGTATGGTATGACATCAGCCAGAGTGATTGGGACTTGTGATGGTAAAGTGTATAGACTCATCTTTCAACCATTACATGCTTTGGCTAGTAGCAACAATAGTAGTCAGTTGTGTGAGCTTTGGCATAGGAGGATGGCTCACTTGCATCATGGAGCTCTTAGGGTGTTGAGGGAGATTGTGACAGGATTGCCACAGTTCGATACTGAGCATCATGAGGTTTACAGGGGTGTGCTCTTGGGAAGTACACCAAGACTGTCTTTCCGAGCAGTGACAATAGATCAAATGGGATAATTGATTTGGTACATTCTGATGTGTACGGGCCCATGCCATCAGTTTCCTTGGGTGGATGTGAGTACTATGTGACATTCATTGATGACCAATCCAAGAAGTCTTGGATCTATTTCCCGAAGACTAAGAGTGAGTATACAACCCCTAGCAGAATGGGGTTACTTAGAGGAAGAACATGGCTATTGTTGGTGCAAAAATATCTATGTTGCATGATTAGGGGTTACCATTTTTATTATGGGATGAGGCTTGCAGTACTGTAATGTATCTACGGAACAAGATTCCACGTAGATCTCTAAGGAGCAAGACTCATGATGAGGCCTTCACTGGGAGGAAGCCAGATGTTGGACACCTTCACATATTTGGGCGTCTGAGTTTCTCTCATGTCCCTTCTGAGAAGAGGACAAAGTTGGATCCCACAACAAAAAAAGGGGATCCTATTTGGATACAACGGGGTCTCTGAGGTCCATCGGATCTACATATCGGCATTGAGGAGAGTTGTTGTGAGGAGAGATGTTAGATTTGAGGAGGATAGAGCCTTTCAAAGATCTTGTGAGTTGAGAGACAAATTTGAGGAGGTCTCACATATGCAGGATGATACATCACAAGGGACATAGCCATAGGTGTCTATTACATTGAGTTCAGGGGTGATTGGTCCACCCAATACAACTACAGGATCATAGGTGTCTGGTACACACCCCACGGGTGCACATGCTTTAGGATCTCAAACATCTATGGTGAGATCTATGAATGAGATTGAGGGGCATGATGGTACTACTCCACATGAGGTTACTTTAGGGAAGAGGAAACTGATATGGTTTCAGGAGACCTCAAAGGAAGCCAAGGAGTATGTTAGTGAGCCCCAGAAGTTGATGAGAGAGAACAAATCACCAAAGAGGTTTGGTTCCTACTTGGCCATGGTGATTAGCATCACATATTTTGAGCCCACTACTTTTGAGCAGGCAACAAACCACCAGGTCTGGAGAGATGCCATGCAGGAGGAGTATGATTTCATTATGCAGAATGATGCGTGGGAGGTGGTGCCTAGATCAGAGGGGAAGTCAATGGTGACTTCTAGGTGGTTGTAAAAGATTAAGTATGCTACATATGCCAACATTGAGAAACACAAGGATCGATTTGTGGCAAGAGGATTCTCTTAGGTTGAGGGGATTGACTCTGATGATACATTTGCACCAATTGTGATATATACTTCCATCAAGAGTATTATGGCCATTGCTACAAATATAGGTTGGAAGATCCATCAGATGGATGTGAAGACAACATTTATGAATGGTCTTATAGAGGAGGAGGTATACATTGAGAAGCCACAAGGGTTCAAGGTGTTTGGGAGAGAGTCCCACATGTGCCTCTTGAAAAAGGCACTGTATGGTTTGAAGCAAGTTCCATGAGCTTGGTATTCTAGGATTGACTCTTACTTGTTGGAGATGGGCTTTGAGAAGAGTGAGGCGGATCCGAATCTCTATTACAATGTTTATGGAGAGGATAATCTCATTCTTATCCTATGTGAGTTGTTTATCAATGGAGGGGAGGATCTCATAGTTGATTGCAAGAGGGGTCTTCCTTCAGAATTTGAGATGAAGGACATAGGACTGATGCATTATTTCTTGGGGATGGAGGTTTGGAAGGAGGATGGGCACGCCTTTATGGGACAAGGGAATTATGCAACGGATATTCTGAATAGATTTCAGATGGAGGATTGCAGACCCATGTCGACACCTATGGTCACCAACTGGAGGAATCTTAGTTCTTGTGAATCCGAGTTGGTGGATGCCACGAGATATTGTCAGTTGGTTGGTTCATTGATGTATCTGGTCAACAATAGAACAAATATTTGTTTTTCTGTGAACACTCTCAGTCAGTTTATGGTGGAGCCTAGGAGAGTGCACTGGAAAGCAACAAAACATGTTTTAAGGTACATAACAGGGTCAATGGAGTATACGTTAGAGGTGATGGGGTTAGGTTGATTGGCTATACAAACTCAGACTGGGAAGGATGTGCAATTGATAGGAAGAGCACTTCAAGGTGTTATTTTGGGTTGGGATCAATAGTTTTTTCCTGGTTTAGCCAAAAACAGAAGCCAATGGCACTGAGTTATGTTGATCCAGAGTATATGGCAACTAGTCAGGCCAACCGCGAGGATATTTGGCTTCACAAGTTATTGGTTGGTCTATTTGGTCACGAGTTGAGGCCTATAGTTATTCACTGTGATAATCAAAGTTGCATCAAGCTCTATGAGAATCCAGTCTTTCATGACAGGTCAAAGCACATAGAGATCATATACCACTTCATCCGTAATTAGGTTAAGAGAGGAGCAGTTTAGCTTGAGTACATATTTATTGATGAGCATATTGCAGACATTCTTATGAAGTCTTTGCCAAGGGGCAAACATGTTTACTCAAGAGACAAGATGGGAGTGGTGAAGAACACTTTCCTCGATAACATGGAGTGTTAATTTTTGGTACCTTGGGAAGTGGTCCCCTAGTGTTATTGGCGTGCCTAACACTAAAGGGGGAAAAGTACCCCTCCCTAACTTTACTTTATGTTATAAATTCAAAGTGACTTTTTGAACTCGTTAATGAGAAAAGTGACTTAGGAAACTTAAGTTAAGGGGGGGATTTAATCTCCACCCTTGATCTTAGAAAGCTAAGATTTAATCCTATCCTTTGATTCCTAGGTTATCTTATTGAGATAACAAAAATTAAAGAGAAGAGGAGAAGGGGGTGCATTGTTCACTTGAGAGAGAGAGGAGAAGATGAGAAGAAGGAGGGCGCAAGGAGAGAAGAAGAGGGCACACTTGCTGAGAAGAGGGCGTGGATTCCTAGGAAGCTTGAGGTCTAGTGTAGGGAACTTTTCCCATTGTTTGTTGTTTGTTGTGAATGTTGAAAGGACAACAATGAATATAGGAAAAGAGGGCGTGATTTTCAAGAAGGTTGCTGGCTCAAACTTCGGGAACAACTGGATTGATTTTCAAGGGAGATTAGGCAACTATCTTGAGATAAGTTGGTTGTAATCTTCGTTGTAATATTATTCCTCTAAGCTCCATTATACATTTCCTCTTCACTAGTTTTCCTTTTGGGGGTTTTTCCAGGGTCACATTGACAAAAAATCTTTCAGTAAAATTTATGTGGTTTGCTTATTTTATTATCAACATTTAAGTGGAAAAGATCAAAAGTGTATCTCATGTTTGATGACTGTTAAAAGACTAATTTATGAACAAGAAACTTTTCCAAAATTAAACCTTATAACAACAACATTAATGGGCATGATATCAGCATTGGAGGAAATCTTAAGTCTATCCTAAAATAGACCTCTAAGTGATCATCAAACAATCCCAAAACAATGTCAAAGACAAAATTGTGTTAGCAGCCTCTAAAGGCCTCAAAATTCTTTATAAAGCATATGATGTATTGTTGTGAATGATATTCACTATTGCTAAGCTACTTAAATACATGAACTCTCTTTATGTGGGCAATGGTGAATGGGACAAGGATGCAATTGTTATTATGATTAGTTTGTGTGACAACCATTTGCGGTGCAACTCTCCTTGGGATGGCAGGAATAAGGGCTCATAATAAGAATGCCAATCTACCCATGGCATCATCATGAATGATTATTGGTGGTGGCTAGCCCATTCCATGCCAACCGAATTTTGACTAGACTAGAATGATAGGACATTTATTTATACTATGTGGAAGTCCAATAGAAAAAAGTGGATTGACGAGCCATGGAAGTTGCTTAGGCGTTGTGGGTGAATAGGGTATCTAATTGATCTGAAGTTGCCCATTTGTCCGAGAAGCAGTGAACTGAGGGTATGCGTAGAGAAAGCTAATTATGCACGCTATGTATGCTACATGGTCTGGTGAACTCTAGGCACTATGATCATCTGGGTGGAGCAAGTAGATGCTTTGGTGGTGGCTGCAAACTCATTGGGGCCAAGGGTAACTCAATCCTAAGGTAGTATGAAGCTGGAAGATGATAATTGAGGTGATATTGCTCCTATGAGTGCTTGTTATCATGGAAAGTTGTTGTAGATCATGGTGCATGACAAATGGTAGCTCTCATGTTTCATGTCTAAGCAACACCAACAACTTTCATGTCAAAACTTATAAATTACAACAAAGTACAAGTTATTAGTGCAATGAGAAAAAGGTAAAGTAATTGGACTCCGGGCTCATACCATCATTTTGTTTAAAACGTTTTGTAGAAGAACTCATGCTAGGTAAGCCTTAACCTTGGTGCTATTTGTTACCATTTAAACATCAAGATTTTTTAAGAGATTTCTAACTTATTATCTTCTTTTTTACCTGTCATATGTGGTAATTCTTTAACACTAATTGAACAATGAATAGTGTTCACTGCTACATAGGTTGGGAACATACATAAACAACTTTACCTCAAAGATCACATACAACTCTTTGGAAGACTTATCTCATGCTCATGCTCCATAACTGCTTAAACACTGATAAATTACAACGTAGCAAAAACAATACAACAAAGCTATGGGCTATATTGGAAGTGAAGGCAGGGTTAAACTAAGTTTCTATGTGTCAACTTCTTTTATGATTTATAATGTAAGTTGTTGCACTGTCACCTCGACATGTAATTCCAATTCGGTCATTTGATACATTCCACCATTTAAAACTCAGAGACATAATAAAAGATATTTCGATTATTTGATATATTCCATCCTTGAAAACTTAGGGACTTAAGAAAAGGTTCCGGAAGGGAAGATTCACTACTCCCACTGGCAGGATGGCCAGGAGGCCCCCCCACTTTCCCTCTGCCTCTATAATTGATCTATTGGTACAGGTCTGTTCTTTTATCCTTCTAATTTTGGACCTATTACAACTCTCAGGTTTTATGTCTCTATCATACGGGGGTCCTGATCTGTATTAGCTCCTTTTTTCAAATGGTGGGAAGCAACTATCGTATGCATCTTTCTTTTGTGCGGATGGTAATATTTGTTCTGTACTGTATTTTACTATATAACCCATCAAGGGATGATCTTGGTTTTATTATGAACCTCTCTGTTTAATCATATGGAAAAGGTTACCAACAATTATCTTTTGTATTTTTGGAGAACCAATTAATATGGAGAAATTTTCAAATGGAAAAGAAAAGATGGACATAAAGTCTTACGATAACCACTAACTCTTAATATGTTTAATACGTTGGAAGTTTAGCATCAAAATGCCTCTATGCCATTGAATATAATTCTTAACTAAACTTAAGAAACGGTAAGGTCGAACTCCTAATATGCTTTCATAACAATTCAACGTGTCAATTATTCCTCGGTAAGAAATAAATTGCATAGATAAAGTTATAATGTGTTAAGTTTAAGAAAAGTAGAGTTTGCAAATAACGTTACAATGAATTGTCAATAATTCTTTGGTAAGAAATAAATTGCATAGATAAAGTTATAATGTGCTAAGTAAGAGGTAGAGTTTGCAAACATTACAATAGAAGATGAGGTTAACCACTTCCAATCAAATAGAAAAATATAGAAAAATAATGGAAGAGGAGGTTGGCTATTCAAAACCTAATAATTTTTTTTATTTTTTAAGTTATATTGTTTGGAGAAAATATTCAAGTCCTCGAATAAATTTAAGGATGGTACCCATATTAAACTTTAGAATTTGTAGGGTATAAGGATGATCAACAATAGAGCCTGCATCCATGACAACAATATACTCGTTATGATCTCAATATGTCACGTGAGGGAATTGAACTTAGGTGAAGAGAAGAGAATAACAATCATTCTTCTCAACAACGCGAATTAAACTCAATAAAACCCAATAACTTATGTAACTTTATAGTTTATTAAAACTTTATAAACATATACGATTTAAACATAATTTAAAATATAATTATAACTTTACACCCATATTATTTTCATTTAAAAAATATAATAAACAAAACAAGACACCTCAAATAAATTTAAAATATTATATAAATAAAAGAGATTACAATCCCTTTCTTATATTTTAGGGTATACTTAGTGGAATATTATATTTTAGTCGGTAAATAACACTTTTCTTATATTTTAGGGTATATTAGATATTAGATTTTACTCATTAAGTAAATGACACTTAAATAAACTATTTTTTATATTTTTCTATGGTAGTAGTTTTACTAATATCTTTGTTGGTTGTAAGTTCATGTTAGGGTCCTAACCCGCACATAGGTAGAACAATATATTCGGATGTAATAGAGGTCAATATTAATAAGGTCTTTCAATAAAATAGAATAAGGCGGATGTAAGAAGACGTAATAGAAGCTTCCGCTTCTAGAAAGATCTTCCTCTAGATGCTTCTTTTTAGTATAAATAGGAGTCGAGRGTATGAGAACCCTAGCTTGGATATTATTGTAATAGAGCTCTGCTCAACTGGAGGTTGCCCCCTCGAAGAGGCCCGTGAACATTGCTTTCAGATTCAAAGTGTTATTTATGTTGTTATTCTTATATCATTTCAATGTTATTGTGGTGAATGCTCTGGTTATATTGTTGTTATTCTACCATTACTAGCATTTTATTTCTGTTCTGCATACATTTTATATCTGGTATATTACAAGTGGTATCAGAGCACTTTCCTCGGCAGAAAGTGTGGGTTAATTTATTTTTTTTAGGGTAGAGACGTATTCCGACGTCTTTAAGTCACAGAGATCTGTCGTTATGCGCATAAACCCGCAGTTGAGGGATTCATACACGCAGGAAATACAAGTGGTACTTAAGCGCACATCTGTTGGCCACCCTTGTAACCCCTGTTGGTACCCCTTCGAGTGGTAGCGCATCAGATAGCACCTGTGTACGGATCAACCTAGATTACCTGAAGCCCTCTTTAGATAAACCGATCAGTCGCCTGACTGCTATAGTGTCACCGAGAACAACACTCGGGAAGATACTCTCTAGTACCTGGGTAGTCGGGTAGTACGACTAAGGGTACGGTCTATCCTCCTTGGTTAGTGCCCTGAGATATTGGGCCGAGTACTATTGTTGGACCCCGCACGTATATCAGAGAGCTATAGCACATGGCAAAACCTTGTCTGTAGAACCCTTGAATACCTAACCCTTGGGGACAAAAACATAAACAAATTAAAACAGACAAGATCTATTGCTGCGCAACTGTGTTCGGGTTGCCAAGTAAATACACATTTCTTTCTGGTTAAGCATTTGGGCATTCCCTCTCTACAATATTCTTCAGACCGGAGTATAACTCCGTAAAAAAAAAAAAAAGTCTGGAAATTTTTTCACCATTATTTCAGACCTATCCCATTGGATTCATCTCTTCGCCCTTATCACATTCATCCATATCATTTTTTCGAGAAAATTTTTCTTTTTTACCCCGTCCACCCCTTTTTCAGTTCCCCCATCCTCATGGCCCATACTCGTAGCCAAGACTTGGAAGCTCGCTTCAACACCTTGAAATCTGGTCTCATTGAGACCCAACAAGAAGTGAAACAACTCAGTGCCAATGTCACTGCCATCAATACAACCATGCAATCCTCAATGGGCGAAATCAAACAAGACCTCACCACCCAGCTTGAATCAGTCTTTTCGACACTCTGCACCAAACTGCATATCCCTACAAATAACC
>JZKD02S0073421.1:211645-236253 GCA_000966675.3 Picea glauca | reverse complement strand
AGCTCTGCTCAACTGGAGGTTTCCCCCTTGAAGAGGCCCGTGAACATTGCTTTCAGATTCAAAGTGTTATTTTTGTTGTTATTCTTATATCATTTCAGTGTTATTGTGGTGAATGCTATGGTTATATTGCTATTATTCTGCCATTACTAGCATTTTATTTTTGTTCTGCATACATTTTATATATGGTATATTACAATTCCTTATATGATATTAAGTGATATTTATTATAATAACATGTTTTTTACATTATATTTTATATAAAAATAGAAAATATATTTAAAAAAAAATTGATATGAAATTTTATGGTTTAGTGCTAAAGTGGTTAAAATGTAAATATTATATACATTTTATCAAATTTCATTTTATTTAAGTGTTTCATTTTAAAGGTATATTTTTATAGATCATTTATCACATCCAAACTTGTTTATATGTTTATCTTTCAAACCACTCTCTCCATACCACTTTGTATTCCATTATAGTTGTTAGTGTATGTTTTGTTCATGTGGCAGGGTCTTTTTCTACTTCTTGGCTTCCTTCCTCGTAGATAGTGCTACATGTACGAACATTAACAAGAGCTTGCCTGGCATTCATTCATTCCATCATTCATTGGGAGAACTTGCCATAATAAATAAATTGTAGAAAATGAACCATATGATGCATTTCTCTGTTTGATTTCATCGTACTGTATAGTGATTGAGTCCGTTGGGGTGACAATTAAATACTCTTTTGCGAGAGATTGAAAAGTTATTTGTTTTTTGAAAGAAATTTGGAGGCCCATGAGCTTAGTGTCAATTGAATCGTTGCTTCCATAAATTGCTTGCACCTTCATTACTTTGACTTCATTAATTCCGTTTGATCTCTATTTTTTCATGTCGAGCAAGAGCATGGATGTTCATTGATGTCTCGACATTATCAATAATTAAACATTGATTAATCCATAAATCGTATAACTCTCTGAAAACTTATTGGGATTTTTAGATGTTACTGCAGATGAAGGGTGCACATAATTTGACAAATCGATATTGTTTACAAGAGATGTTATTGTGTTATCTCAAGATGCTCTTCATGTCCTATGTTTTCTCCATCTCAAAACAAGATCCTCCCCAAAAACCATTGAACCGTTACCAAGAGGAGGATTAGGCTCTTCTTGATATTGCTGGCATTGACCTCCTAATCATTGAGAACAAAAATATTTCATTTTCCTTTGCTCATAATAATGATGGCTAGGATCCATCTGGACCATTGATTTCTTTGTGATCCGACAATGCTTGTTGTTCTAAATGTGGTCTACATATATGGTGACTAGGATGTGCCATGGCAAGCTGTTAGGTAGAGCATGATGTCATTAAAGTGGGGTTGAATGATCATGTGTTTGACATGCATTCTATTTGCACATGATGTGTTTTTGTTCATCGATTTGATCAAATTGAACAATTCTTGTAACTTCTCACCCTTCCTCAAAGCCTTTCTGCATAATGGACTTCAAAAGCACTTAGGAGGAGGAACAACTACCCATCCACTTGTAGCACTATCGACTCTGACACTTTTGAGGGTCTTAGCATGATATTAATCAAGATAATTCCGAAGATGACCAACATCCATTGCTTTGAATATTGGTTGGACAATGAAGGTTATATTTCCCTTGGGTCTCTTCCTCCACATTTTCTTCTTATGGATTACTCTATGCAGTGAAAATCAAAGGCAAGGAATTCACTATTATATATTGCAAGATGTGAGGTTGTTATTCAAAAGATGAATATGCGAGGATTCTTCAAAAAGAGGCTATTTAACATATGGTTACAAAAAATTGAGTTCAAGATCACCAAAGACAACTAAAAATGAAATCTTTAGTTATAACTACCTCACCAACTTTAAAATGAATTCCTACTTCAATCCAAACTCCAAAATCATTTCCCCAACAAAGATATCTCACATTCTTTTTGATTATCTTATATATCCACCCTCTTATTCACTTCAAAAATTCAATTCACTTACAACAAACTATACCAATTCAATACTAAATTTATAAACTATAGCTTATCTAATCCATCTGAATCTATGATCTAAGCCCTCTTCTAACTATCAATGTATAAATGATGCATACACGGTCACAATACAGTAGTGCATCCACTACAATACAATACGGCAGTAAATGCACTACAGGAAAACAAATAATAATTTCCCATCATGAAATCCGAAGTGGCCATCACAGTGCAAAGGCTCTTGCAATCATGCCATGACACTAACAGGACATTGGTGGCCATTCAATTATGAGCACTGAAATTATCAAATTAGTATGACGGCCAAAGGCCAGCCCTCTTGGGGATAAGGTAATGCACCGATTTCCACATAGATAGGTTGGTCAGCAATGGCAGCAATATTGCTGAGCACCCCAGCTCGAATATCGCCCACTAAATATAGCCCATATTTACCAGCCCTCCATCTGTTCCGACAATCTGCCAAGGTAGAGAACCTGAAAATCTCTAAAACCCATAAACTGAACCACTACAGGCTTGCCTGCAGAGCCCAGCTGAGTCCAGAGAAACCAGAGGAAAAGGTGGGATGGGAATTGAACCGCGGTTCAGTTTCCACCGAAGGCAATGACGCGGCAGACGCCCTCGTGGGAGAGGACGCTGCAGCTTTCGATATCGGCAACCAGAAGGCCTTGTCCTGGATATATTTCAGTGTAATTCTCGGGGTCGTGCTAGCAATTTTGTACGTTGCGTGGATCGATCCCTCGACCGGCTATGGAGGCGCCTACCTTGATGCCGTTTCTTCGCTTTTTTCTAGTCATGAGGTAACTTCCTATCCCTAACACTTCTTGCTACTGTGCAGTTCTTTCTTTTAAAAAAAATTATCTGTTTAATTTTAGGCACAATTTTCTATTAATAAAAACATCTCATAAAAAACTAATAAACAAATAATTGACTCCAACACCGGGAAGGAATGAAGAAAATACGGAGAACAACGAGAAAGAATTAAAAAAAAATCCATGCCTTTTTAAAATCCCATAAACGGACACCCATTTTTTCTTTCGTTTATGTTTTTCAAATCCGATGTTTGCCTTTTTGCTTCTGAACATGGCTACTACGAGGACAAATACGCCTTGTGGTTGATATCCTAGCAATTGCATTGGGACTATGTGGATAATGGCATTGGGACTACGTGGATAATGGCAGAGGAGGGGATTTGGCTGCCTAGTCAATTTGGATTTTCTCTGGATGGAAACAAGGCAAGTTCGATTAATTTCTTCCTTTCTAAGAAAAAGGTTAGCGAGGAATGGCTTTCAGGCATGCGAAGATTTATGTGACAAGGATGCAAGGAAGTGGTTATGATCTTAATTGGTCTGAAAGACTTCTGGCAGTGGACTGACCTGCTTTAATTGCAATTTATCATATGATTCTGGATGACTATTTGTTTAATTTACATTTGGATGCACATGGAACTATTTGAAAGTGTTACTTCCCAAACTTTCACGACAAGTGACAAAGCCCTAAATACAAGTGAGACCCTCGGGGGCTAACGAAGAAGGTCTGCCCAGTGTCACCACAGTAGCTCCTTCCATCTCTTTAGGTCAGCTCTCCTCTGGCACAAGGGGGAAACCATAGAAACAACTAAGTCCAATTTATGATGATTGAAAGGGTTTTAGATTTAGCACACATCTGGTTTATGATATTTCTTGAAGTATATTTCAGATTTAGGAAAACAGAAAATAAGAGTATTTTTTTTTGTATTTTATGAGGTGGTTGAAAGAGAGACCAATGCCTAAACCAATCTAGGGAATATGGAGTCAAGAGATCAGACTTAGGAGGTTGTTTTTATTAGTGATTAGGGCAAAATGGAGCTGCAATAGCACACTACAACAAACCCTAATTTGTTGTTAACTAATGCAGAAATTTCCTTGGAGGGCCCTTCCATGCACCTCTTAAAACTTGCTATGAGGGCGTGTCTTACAATGAAGTATAAATTCTGCAACAACTCTAAAGATGATAGATGCAAGATTGACACATTCAAAAATAAAACAATGAAGGAGATGATGAGATGAAAGTCCACACTTAATTCCTTCTATTGGAGTAGAGTAACCCTTCACAAAGAGCCCTTGAAGCAGATTTTTTGCAAGCAATTTTCAGCATCAACTTTCAGCAATTGTAGATAAAAACATGAGCCTCACACTAACAAAAAGGAAATCCTTGACTTTCCAAGTCTTCAACTAAATCTTCAACCATATCTCTAGAGTATTTTTTTCTCATCTTTCAACAACCATTACAATATGAGGGAGCCTCTCTTATATAGAGTTAGAATTCGAAACCCTCAAACATAAAATCATAATATCCAAGTTTTAGATCCATGATCTCTCTTAGGAAAACTTAAAATATGATAAATCTTAACTATCTCTAAGACAAGGCAAATGCAAAACAAAAAATAATGGGACAAATGAGTGGACATGCCACTTGTCCTCTCCTCAAGCAAGATGTCTACTTGATCTAGGATTGTTTGAGCAAGTAAATCCATCTAAGATGCCACGTGTGACCTCCTTTCATGAAGCGCTCCTCCAAATGTCCCAAGAAATGTGCATAGAATGTCTTCTTAGGGGGCACTCCCTCAAACTTGGGAGTCAATAGCTTTAGGAGTCCAAAACTGTGCCCAAAATAGCAAAGTGAATTAGGGCATTTTCTCCAAGAAGATAACAAACTTGTACTCCAAGATGAAAAATACCTCAAACAACGTGCTAAAGCATAGATCCATGTGCATGTGCCTCAAAACAAACCCTAGATCCACAAAATATGGTAGGCTCTCTAGACAAACGTGCATGTAGAGTGGTTATACCTTAATAAATGTGCCAAGGAGTGAAGATCAAGGGAGTGCTACACCAAAGTGAGGAGTCAACAACCTCAAGATGCCATCCCAATGCTGAAAATATCCCCATGCATAAGGGTGCTCCTCCATCAAGGAAAAGATCTAATGACAAGTCAACCAATATAACCATTGGAAGGCTTAAACAATATAGGAATGTGTGCAAATGAGGAGTGCTCCATTGGATATACCATAAATCATGATGAAAGCTCCATGAAACTAATAGACCTCCTTTAGTCAAGGCGCTCCACAATAGGTACAATAAAGGCCTAGGAATAAGGCATGGCACAATCTCCAAGATAAATGCTCTAGGGGTCAATACAAATTTGAGCAAGTGGACAACTCTCACTAGAATGCCTCAACACCCACAAAGTGGTCAATAGATAAATTGTCACAAGGGAAGCATCTAGGAAAGCTTGCACAAGTGATATACCCCTCATCCATCCAAGTGCTCAATCAAATCCCTCCTGTATGCCTCTGACATGTGTGATAAAGATGCCAAACATATGATAATCCCTGATATACATGCATTTGAATGACAACATAATGATTCTAAAACCAATATACTCCAAACATAACCTGCTTGGGCAGGGTCTTCAACCTGGTACAAGGCTTCATACACCATGAGGGTTAAGAATTGGTTCCATATGGGGACATGCTCTCTTCATGAAGAGTGCATGAGAACTCTAGAATCTGTGAACACCTACGACAACTTGCCATGAAAAAGGTGAGAACATGTGGTGGGATAGGTCCTGTTATCGCGCAGTTTGTAGCTAGGATAAAAGGCTATAAGATAGAAGGCCAAACTGGCGTAACAGGAACCAATCCCACCCAATGTCACCACAATGGGATGGTTCTTTCTCTTTAGGGAGGTTAGGCCCAGGGGAGACGTCCCCGGTGACCTGGGGTTTTGAAGAGGCAAAAGGCTAATAAGATAAAGATAAGGTTTTCCCCCTTCACAAGTCACCACCCAAACAGATAGTCTGGCCAAAGGCCAATTTAAGAAGTAAAACCCCCAAAGAAGTGTACCTGCTTGGAACAAAGCAACAACAAATTGATATATGCAAGCTATTTCAATGGGTTAGTACTTTATAAGACTATCTGATAAATACATATAAGCAATTAGCAATAAATGTTGACGAAGTCAATGTTTATCAATATCAATGAGAAGTTATAACACTTCACCAATAAATATTGGAACAATGTAGCATTCAATGTACAACACCTTATTCAATTAATGCCTAAACCACCATTCAATTGCTCTTAAGACAAAACATTGTTGCACTAAAGATGTAACAACCAAGGATGATGACAACACTTAGGGTTAGTAAGTTAGTTAGGGTCAGTGTAGTTAGGGTTTGAAATTCAAAGGGTTTTGAGAGTGTTGTAATCGAGTTTCACTTCAACGTTGGAGGACTTTAGATCAGTGCCTTAGAGGGTAAAATGGAGTCAAAGGTGAAGGACGCAAGGGTTGAAGGAGGACGGATAAGGACTAGAGGGAAGAGTTCCGAAGTGCTACAATGGCAGGGCCTCAGAATCAAAACCCTAGGGGAGAGAGGCTCACTCCGGTGTTGCTATAGCAAGGCCTCGTGCTCTCTCCTCCTTCCTTGGATGGAGAACGGCTAGCTCAATGAAGCACAAAATCAAGACAAGAAAGTCTAATGAGGGAGAGTGTTGCTACAGCAAGGCTCTTTCATCAAACCCTAAAAGAAAAACGGACCTAAGTGTAGATAACCTAGGCCTGGGACGTCTTCTTCCTCTTGAGCTCTAGATGGTACGACTAGCATAAATGATGAGATAAAGAGGGTGTAGCTACGGCTAGGCTCTCTCTTCTCTATCAATGGCTGAAAATTTCTCTATCAGGGGACATGAGACAAGGACCTACTTGTGTGCTTGTCACCTAGGGTTTTGATTCAACAAATTATAAATATATGCAAGAAAATAAGACTACAACCATTTATTTAAGAAGTTTTGCAGAAAAATACTTACAATTCATCAAGAAATAACCATGCAAACCCTAGTTGTAACACCTACCTTCAAGAGAAACACCATAGAATGCCAAAAAGTCTTTCTTCAACAAGTGCGCCTCACTAAATCAACCAAAATACCCAAGATAGGGCGCAAATTTCAGACCTCCTTATGGAGTGAATGAGTAGTGATGAAAAAATGAGAGTTAAAATCCCTCATTTATACAAAACCTTGACCTAATTTTACATTTTAGGTCAGGTAAAAAGGTCGACAAGGCCAAAATATCAAATCATACTGTTTTTACATTAAATTGTCAAATCTGAACCTTAATCAAGCAAAAGGTAAGACGTCACCCCTTTCTAGGGTGACGTTAGCCCCTATTAGGGCAAGTGCAGCCTCCTGAAGCAAGATGTTATCCCTTTTTGGGCTTCTCCAAGCTGCCACACATGCCAACTGCCCTGTCCATCTGCCAACACGCTCATGATGACGTCATAAGCCTCCTGGTGACATCCTAGGCCATCTAGAGCCAACGTCCCACTGAAAATGGGTCAATCCCCATAGGTCCAGCTGTGTCGGGGTGCCTTTGGTGGAATGTCCTCTTCTTCTCCATTGCAAAGTCTCTAATCAACCTCTGTCCTGTCTCTGCCCCCTGATAGGGTCTCAACATCCATCTGGTGGGCTCTTCAGCCCCATGGAGGTCCGAATTGATCATCTCCCCATGTGTACCGGTCCAAATGGTACCTGTCCGCCGGGCATGGTCCTGCACATCAAAGGCTATGCCCTCCATGGGCTCATCAGTCACAAGGATCATAGTAATGCCAATCACATCTCATCATCAATATTATCAAACATATGCACAAAATCCCTAATATATAAGTTAACAGCTCAAAGACGTTACACAAGCCTGCAATACAAGTTTGGAGAAAAGGACAAGGCATCCTATTGGGCTAGTGTCCACAGGAAAAGGAAAGTTCCCGGAAAGACCTCATCCAAGCCATGTAAGTGGGTGATGTGGTTAGGGGATGTCCAAGCATGTGGGTGCAGTGAAGGCCAAGGATGCAAAAAGTGTTACCTGTGGGTGCCTTTGTAGAAGGCGAGCTGTACCTGTCATGGATGCATTTTTTTCCAAGCCCATTCTTGCCTTTGTTCCTTTTATTCTTTTATTCTTTTTTGCTTTTTTTGTTCAAGAGCTAATCAAGGGACACTGCCTTGGCATGGTGACCAGAGCTGACAGCGTTACCCACAAGTACTTTCATAGAGATGAGAAGGCTGGCTCGTGATGAGACCCCCTTTCCCTTGGCCATACAACCAAGAGTCACTGCCCTGGCGTGGTAACCAGCTGGTGGCAATGTCATATCGCTAGGTACCTATGGTCCTAATAGGCCGGCTCGTGATGAGACCCCCTATCCTCTGATTAGGTCTTGTTTTTTTATTTTTTCGGGTCCCTCTTGTTTCTTGCTGAGAAGCCTTTTATTGCTTTCTCGGGGATCCTTGGGCGAAGCATCTCGAGGTTTTATTCTTAGGCTTTTATCTTTTACCAGCTTGCTTTTACCTTCTGGGCCTTCAGCCCTTTCTTCCCACGAGGTAAGGTGCAGTCCTGAAAATAGGTCAACCCAATGCTTGGACAAGGGGGATGGGATAAGTGAGCGGGAAGTAAGATGAAGAAGTGGTGCTATGATGGGAGCGGACGGTGGCTTTTCAGAAATCCCCCCAGTGGCAAATCAAAACCCACAGATACAGGCTTGCTAGGGCACCCTGTCAATCCCCCCAAACATGGTCAAGTGGGCAAATGTAAGATCCAAGCAGTCGTTAGAAATAAAAGGAATCAGATGCATACATTTAAAGGTTTTAACGATCAAATGTGACACATACCATGATACTTGGACTAATTACCTCATGAAGCAAGAACCTCTTTTGATACAGGACCAAACTGATAGTGATGGATGCTGTTGCTGTTGACAAGATAAAGACGTTGGAAGAAGAAAAGGTGGGCCCTCCAAGGCCATGCTCAGGTCAATCTTGCTCTCGGTACTCCATGTCTAGGACCTGTGATCCTCGAGACATGATCTCCTAGTTATCCCTGAAAAGTGGGGATAACAGGTCCAATACTCTCATACCAAAATCCCACATAAGAAATAAAATCAATAATCATAATGTCCATAAAGCCTAATACATCAAAAACAACTCTGAACAAGACATGAGTTAAAATGGAAAAGTGAATATGAAATGAAATAACTATCTCTAATTTGCTTGCTCATACAAGCTTATTATTTTCATACACTACAAATCTACTTATGGCACTAGATGCCATCAAAGTAATATAACTTCAAAATTTCCTTGTTCACGAGTAGCTGTAGCTTTTCTCCATCTAGGTGACTAAGGTGGAAAGAATATGCACCAACGACATTTTCAATCTTGTAGGGACCCAACCATAAGCTGTCAAATTTGCCATGTTTTCCTGGTTTTTTTGTCTTTTTTATCCCACATAAGGACTAGGTCCCCTTTCAACAAAATTTGCTAACGTATCCTTTTGTTAAATGTCCCTTTGGCTTTTTCTTGATTTTCAACCAGATGGTCAAATGCTTTCCTTCGGTTCTCCTCAAGTTCCACCAGTTGATTCACCCTCGCTTGAATTGCCTCCTGATTTGTAGTAAAGTGCTGTAGCAACTGGTACATTGGAATCTTCAAATGAATGGGCAATGTAACAATGAACATCATGTGAAATTTGGCAGCATCAACAATCATTCTCCAATGAGAGGCCATATGGGCCACCCTGAGGCTAGCCAGGGAGATTTGGAGAATCTACCAATCTTGTGAGGTATTGACAAAATCCAGGGGGAACGTACAACCTCTATGAGTCAAACTAAAAGTCAGGATGAACGGGATGTTATATGATCCTTGTAAAGGTAGAAGCCAAGCCAAGGCAAAGGTAGAAGCCTTGTAAGTCTAAGACAAAAGTCAAGATGTAAGTCTAATGCAAAAGTCGGGGGGAACGTACAACCTCTGTGAGCATAGACAATCTAGTGCAAAAGTCAGGGGGAACGTACAACCTCTGTGAGCATAGATAGACTAGTGCAAAAGTCAAGGGGAACGTACAACCTCTGTGAGCCTAGTCAAGCCTTGTGAGCCATGAGCAAAAGTCAAGGCATCTAGCAAAAGTTAGGTTGAACATAAAATTCCTATGAGCTAGAAACAAACAATCTTCGTGATATTACAAATGATGTAAATGTATTAATCTAGTGCGTTGGCACGTGCAACTGTCACCATTCACCATGAAGAGATTCGAATTGCCATGTAAAGAGTCGAGTTGTAAAAGTCAAATTTGCATGTCTAGGTCAAAGACAAAGTTGTCAAGTTTGTTGCATGTCGCATGCATGCATGTTGCATGTTGCATGTTGAGTTGCATGTTGCATGCATGATGTCGAGTTGCATGCATGTCAAGTTGCATGCATGTCATGTCCATGCTGAGGAGTTCGAATGCATAGTCAAGGTCAAGTCACTTGTTGAGTTGGCATAACATGCAATGCCATGTCAGGGGCGAGTTGTAATTGAAGTGTAAAGTCAAGTTCTAAATTCGAACTCAAGTGTAAAGTTGAGTTATGACAAGCATGCATTCAAGCGTCTATTTTGAGCCCTCCCTTCTTCCTCCTTAAGTACAAAGGTTGACCCTCTTTACCATTCATCACAGGCCAGCGTATGAGCAAGAGGGAGAAGGTGCATATCAGTCCAGAACACAGGCGCACATATCAGACCTTAAACAAAGGCATATAATAGTCAACTAAGGCACTATATCAGACCATAAACAACAACATATCAGTCCTGTAACAGGTGCGTATCAGTCCAGCTCAAAGACGCATATAACAGTCCAAGAACAGAGCGTATATCAGTCTATTAAAGGCAACAAATATCAGTCATAAGGAGGTTGCTATAGTAGTCAATAAAGGCAGCCATATGAGTCCAATAATAGGTAACTATAACAGTCAAATAAAGGGAAGCATATCAGTGCAAGAAAGTAGCGAGGTACACCATCAAGGCTGACCTATAACAGAGTTTATAACAACAAGGTTTCTCACTAGTCTATAGTCAGGTTAGAGTCATTGGCAAGCTCTTTAAGAGCAGAGTATTCATGGTGGATATTTTGTAAGTGATCATACTTTATTAATGCGATAAAAGGAGATTGTTTGCTGGGTTTTTTCTCCCTGTATAGGGTTTCCCCAGGGTACATGTGTTGTGGTCTTGCATGCTGGTAAATTCTTATGATTATTGCTGTTCTGGTTTATGAATGATGTTAAACTAAGTTCAAAGTACAATAAGAATTTAAAGAAGTACTTATAGTATTAAATCAAGCTCATAATTTAACATGGTATCATAGCTTAGGGTGTGATAAGCTTGTTGAAGTGTAACAACAGGTACACACAGAGATCCAAGCGAGCTTGATCAATTTTCAGTGTGAGGTCCATGGCATCCTCCATTTCAGTCAAGGCCGAGGATAGGCTCGAAGGAGCTTCCAACTTCAATGTGTGGAAGCTTAGGATAATGAATATCTTGCAAGAGCATGATCTTGTGATGGAGGAACCCACCTCTAATGCATGGAAAGAAGCCTTCAGGAAGAGTCAAGCTAAGGCTAAGCGAATCATCTTTGACTCAGTCAAAGTTAGTATAATGCCAACGATGACTTCGTTAATGATTGCTAAGGACTGTATGGATACCTTGGTGAATCTGTATGAGAAATAGGCACCAAGTCAGAAGAGGACACTTAGGCACAAGCATAAGTATTTGAATATGGAGAAAGGTGAATCAGTAGCATCTTTTTAATCCAGGATAGCCCAGATCAGAGATCAGCTTTTGGTCACAGGTGTCATAGTAGATGATGATGACTTAGTGCAGGCCATATTTGATGGTCTTCCTTCTTCACGAGAGACTTTCTTATCTAGCGTGAGTGGGAGAGAGATTCGACCCACGTTTGAGAGGTTATGGCATGATTGCCTTCAAGAGGAGAGTCGCACTGCTACCAGGAGTGAGCCAACCAAAGAAGAGCATTCAACATTAGCATCAAGATTCAAGGGAAAGAAGAAAGTCACTTTTCAGAAAGGCTATCAAAGGAAGTCAAACACCAAAGGTATGTTGAAAGGCAAGAGTATTGATACATCTAAGATTAAATGCTTTAGTTGCAATAAGTTGGGTCATTTTGCTAAAGACTGTTGATATAAAAAGAAAAATCCAAGGAAAGGGAAACATCATGCCTCAACTGACGAGGATGATGAATCCAAACGAAAACAAAAAAGTCCTTCTAATGAAAAAGAAACTAGAAAAGAATATTACCTGGTTTCTGCTTTATCCAGTACAATTATCACATGGCCGAAAACTTGGTTAGTAGACAGTGGTGCATCAAAGCACATGACAGGGTACAAGGAGATCCTTTCAGATTTCAAGACAAAATCTCTTGCAGAGTAGGTTGAGCTTGGGGATGACAAATGTTACAAGATAGAGGTAGTGGGCTCTATCTCCTTCAGATTGGAGTTTGGAGCTAGGCTTCATGTTGATTAAGTATTATATGTTCCAGGGCTCAGGAAGAATCTACTATCAGTTGCAACCCTTGAGGACAAGGGATATTGGGTGATCTTGAAGGTCAGGAAGGCACTTCTGTGGTCTAAAGGTAGCCACTTGAGTACAACAGAACCCATTGGGACTTGCAGAGGAGGACTGTACGTCGTGACAGGACAGTCAATTCAGGCATTGGCTCATGATGCAACTAGCTCCAGCGAGTTGTGGCACAGAAGATTTGGACATCTTCATTACAAAGCACTTCCAGATCTGCAGAACATGGTATGTGGCATGCCCTTTATTTCTCTTAGTAAAAATGAAATTTGTAAAAGATGCATGCTAGGTAAAAATATAAAGAAAGCATTTCCTAGTAGTGACAATAGAGCTCACGACATCTTAGATTTGGTTCATTATGATGTATGTGGTCCCATGTCATCTCCCTCACTCAGTGGTTGTTTGTATTATGTCATTTTTATTGATGATTACTCAAGAAAAATGTTGGATCTATTTCCTTAAAGCTAAAAGTGACACATTTGATAAATTCAAAGAGTATAAAGCCTTTATTGAAAAGCAGATAGAGAAACACATCAGAACCCTTAGAACAGACAGTGGAGGAGAGTTTGAATCTTTCCAGTTTGAGGATTTCTGCAAGGAAGCAGGAATCAAGAGACAGTTGACCGCGCCATATAACCCTCAGCAAAATGGTGTTGCTGAGAGGAAAAACAGGACAATTTGTGAGGCAGCGAAAGCCATGATGTTTGACTAGGAACTGCCAAATTCTTTACGGGCAGAAGCTACCTCCACTGCCGTGTATATTCAGAACAAGTGTCCACATGCTATCTTGAAGGACAAGACTCCTGAAGAGGTCTTCTCAGGGATCAAACCTGAAGTAGGGCATCTAAGGATATTTGGGTGTCTAGTGTATATTTATGTACCTAAGGAAAAGAGGAGAAAGATGGAACCCTCAGGGTTTTTGTGGGGTACAGTGAGAACTCCAAAGCTTACAGGATATATGTACCAGGTCAAAGGTAGATAGAGGTAAGAAGGGATGTGACTTTCCATGAGGAAGCCGCATTCAAGAAATCCAAAGAGCTTCAACAGGTTTCAAAAGCAGTTCAACCAGCTTCACCCTCTTCTGAAAGTGAAGAGTCAGATGTTCAGAGGGAGGAACCTCATGAAGGGCCAAGCGATGAGCTCCTAGAACCGACTGAAGAGTTGGAAAGAACTCTTGAAGAACCTCGAGCCAAAAGAAAGCCAGGATGGCTTAAACAAAGAAGGAAGCAGAAAAGATAGCTGCTCCCAAAGGAACTATCAGGGAAAGTAAGAGGCCTCACAGGTTTGGAGGCTATGTTGCACTGATGAGCAACATCAGTAATGCCGAACCTTCTTCATTTGAAGAAGCAGATAAATTACAAGTATGGAAGGATGCCATGCTTGAGGAATACATGTCTATTCTAAAGAACAATGTCTGGGACATTGTGCCGAGGCCAAAGGACAAATCGATGGTCTCTTCCAAATGGATCTATAAGATCAAACATGCAGTCGATGGGAGTGTGGAAAAGTCCAAAGCAAGATTTGTAGCCAGAGGCTTCACTCATAAAGAAGGAATTAACTACAAAGAGACTTCTGCTCCTGTAGCCAGGTATAGCTCCATTTGAGTTATTATTGCATTAACTTTAGTTCTTGGTTGGAAACTACGTCAGATGGATGTAAAAACAACATTCTTGAATGGAAAGATTGAACATGAGGTCTTTGTGGAACAACCAGATGGTTTTGTACTGCATAACAAAGACACTTATGTATGCAAGCTAAGGAAGGCCTTGTATGGTCTTAAGCAGGCTCCCAGAGTTTGGTATGACAGGATTGATGGCTTTCTCAAAAGCTTGGGATTTCAGAAAAATGATGTGGATGCGAACCTGTACTTCAAGGTAAGAGGGAACTAGCTTGTTATACTAATCTTGTATGTTGATGATCTCTTTCTGACAGGAGATGAAGGGCTAATAGCCTGGTGTAAGAGGGAGCTAATCTCAGAATTTGAGATGGAAGACTTAGGCTTGATGCATTACTTCCTAGGATTGGAAATGTGGCAAAGACAGGGAGAGATATTTCTGGCACAAGGAAAATACACAGTGGATGTGTTAAAGAGGTTTGGTATGATGGATTGTAAATCCATGTCTACTCCGATGATTACCAACCTGAGAAAGCTGCATGATTCTGATACAGGTTCAGATTTGGTGGATCCCACCATGTATAGGCAACTGATTGGATCATTGATGTGTATGATCCATACCGGGCCATATATATGCTATGCAGTGATTGCAATGAGTCACTTCATAGCTGAATCGAGACAGAGACACTGGGTGGTAGCAAAGCACATCTTGAGATCTCTCAGAGAGACCATTACCTATGGTTTGAGATATACATCCAGTGGTGGTCTATTTCTGCATGGGTATGCAGATGCTGACTGGGCAGGAAGCCCAGTGGACCAGAAAAGTACTTCCGGATACTGCTTCAGTTTAGGATCCACTATGATCTCTTGGTCAAGTAGGAAACATGGATATATTGCACAGAGTACAACAGACGCTGAGTACATTGCAATAAGTGATGCTAGCAAGGAAGTAGTATGGCTCAGAAAATTGGTTTCTAGTTGTTTGGTGACAAGCTCGAGACAATGGTGGTTCACTGTGATAATCAAAGTTGCATAAAACTGACAGAGAAATCGGTATTTCATGATAGGTCAAAACATATTGACATGAAGTACAACTACATTCGAGGCTTGGTCCAGAGAAAAACTGTAAAGCTACAGTACATAGCCACGAGCGAGCAGGTAGCTGATATCCTGACCAAGCCATTGCCATTGAGACAGTTTGTGCAGTTGAGAGGCAAGCTTGGTGTGGCTGAGAATGACTCCCTCACTGAGAGGGAGTGTTAAATTTGGCAGCATCGACAATCATTCTCCAATGAGAGGCCATATGGGCCACCCTGAGGCTAGCCAGGGAGATTTGGAGAATCAACCAGTCTTGTGAGGTATTGACAAAATCCAGGGGGGAACGTACAACCTTCGTGAGTCAAACCAAAAGGCAGGATGAATGAGATGCTATATGATCTTGTGAGTCAAGCCAAGGCAAAGGTAGAAGCCTTGTCAGTCTAAGATAAAAGTCAAGATGTAAGTCTAATGCAAAAGTCAGGGGAACGCACAACCTCTGTGAGCATAGACAATCTAGTGCAAAAGTTAGGGGGAACGTCCAACCTCTGTGAGCATAGACATACTAGTGCAAAAGTCAAGGGGAACGTACAACCTCTGTGAGCCTAGTCAAGCCTTGTAAGCCATGAGCAAAGGTCAAGGCATCTAGCAAAAGTTAGGTTGAACATAAAACTCCTATGAGCTAGAAACAAACAATCTTCATGATATTGCAAACGATGTAAATGTATTGATCTAGTGCGTTGGCACGTGTAACACGATCCACCATGAAGAGATTCGAATTGCCATGTAAAGAGTTGAGTTGTAAAAGTCAAATTTGCATGTCTAGGTCAAAGACAAAGTTGTCAAGTTTGTTGCATGTCGCATGCATGCATGTTGCATGTTGCATGCATGATGTCGAGTTGCATGCATGTCAAGTTGCATGCATTGCATGCATGCATGTCATGTGCATGTTGAGGAGTTCGCATGCATAGTCAAGGTCGAGTCACTTGTCGAGTTGGCATAACATGCAGTGCCATGTCAAGGGCAAGTTGTAACTGAAGTGTAAAGTCAAGTTCTAAATCCGAACTCAATTGTAAAGCTGAGTTATGACAAGCATGCATTCAAGCATCTATTTTGAGCCCTCCCTTCTTCCTCCTTAATTACAGAGGTCGACCCTCTTTACCATTCATCACAGTCTAGTGTATGGGCAAGAGGGAGAAGGTGCATATCAGTCCAGAACACAGGCGCACATATCAGACCTTAAACAGAGGCATATAACGGTCAACTAAGGCGCTATATCAGACCATAAACAACAGCATATATCAGTCTTGTAACAAGTGCGTATCAGTCCAGCTCAAAGACGCATATAACAGTCCAAGAACAGAGCATATATCAGTCTATTAAAGACAGCAAATATCAGTCATAAGGAGGCTGCTATAACAGTCAATAAAGGCAACCATATCAGTCCAATAACAGACAGCTATAACAGTCAAATAAAGGGCAACATATCAGTCCAAGAAAGTAGTGAGGTACACCTTCAAGGCTGACCTATAACAGAGTTTATAACAACAAGGTTTCTCAGTAGTCTACAGTCAGGTTAGAGTCATTGGCAAGCTCTTTAAGAGCAGAGTATTCATGGTGGATATTTTGTAAGTGATCATACTTTATTAATGCAATAAAAGGAGATTGTTTGCTGGGTTTTTTTTCCCTGTATAGGTTTCCCCAGGGTACATGTGTTGTGATCTTGCATGCTGGTAAATTCTTATGATTATTGCTGTTCTGGTTTATGAATGATGTTAAACTAAGTTCAATGTACAGTCAGAATTTAAAGAAGTACTTACAGTATTACATCAAGCTCATAATTTAACACATCCATCCCGTATACTAATTTAAATGGGCTTTTTCCGATAGCTTCTTTCTTCATGATTCGATCCACCCATAAAACATGCTTGACTTTGCTATTCCAACATTTCTTTTTATCGCCCACAATCTTCGTAATTATCATCATTAGATTGTTATTACTTGATTCAACCAAACCATTTCCTTGTGGGTAATAATTGGATGAATGGGATAGAATAATGCCAAACAAAAATTTGCCAAATTTGCTGAGTTGAGTACTTTGGCATTATTAGTAATCTTAGTCGGGACACCAAACCTAGTGATTATTTTATCCTTTAGAAACACCTTGACCACCTAGTTGGTTTCCCTCGTTGTGGGTATTGCTTTGACCCACCTAGTGAGATAATATGTGGCTACGATAATCCATCAAAAACCATTGCTAGAGTTTTCTTTGAATTCCCTAACCAAATCCAGGCCCATTGTTGAAATGGTGCCTCTACAACCACTGGCTGCAAAGGTAAGGCTGCTAAATGTTGCGTTCTTGCGAATGGTTGACAAGGTTCTAGCCTTATTGGAATTAGTTATTCATTGGATAAGGAGTGCCCCTCTATTTGTGGAGAGTTGTTAAGTTGTCTCTCATATTTTATTATTATGCCTCGGAGAAAATAGTGGTTCTAAAACTGCCAAATGTATTATTAACCCTTAGACCCATTTTGAAGACCCATGTGCCCACATTGGAGGATCCTAGGAGCCTTGTATTGCATATTTGGTGCAAAATTGTTGCTTCACACATGATTTTGGTGTTGACTTTGAGGCCCCCTCCCCTCTTATAGGGTTTTACTCATGATTATGGGGTCGTTTTTACTTTGGAGCCCCATATGTCCACTTGGAGTAGACTTGGAGGTCTTGATTTTCACACCGTGAGGAGTTGGTTGATTATCTACACACTTACGGGGCCTTTGGAGGCTAATGTTGCACCTTGGACACTCATTCTTCCCTCTCTTATGGGGGTGTCCCTCTCTTTGGGTGTTATTTCACCTTGATCATTGTACATCTGGCTTGACCATTCAATTTGTATTGTATTTTGACTAGATAGTTGTAGGAAAATTGTATTCTACTTTTCTTTAGCCTAAATCTAAGGATCTTGTATGAGATAATATTATTTTATTTTAAAGAAAGATGAGCATCACTCTATAAATAGAGGTGCCCTTCCTCATTATCACTCATGGTTGGATTTTTGGAGCTCCCACTCCTTGGAGGTTAATTGACATGTCTTTCTTGGAGCATATGGTTGTGTAAAGGGTGTTGAAGTTTTACTTATATAGTTAACAGTTATGATTCTTTTTTATTATTATAATCACTTAGCACATTAGTTGCATAAATAAGATCACTGAAAGAGAGGCAATCACAGAAACAATAGAGACACACAAATTATCCAGGGAAACCCAGATGGGGGAGAAAACCCAGCAAAAACTTCCTCAATACAGATAGACCAAAGACTGAATAGAAGATCCTCCTCTACTCTTTCACTAGGAAAAGTAACGCACCACTTAACCAAGAAATACCAAGACATAGACCAAGAACCCTCCTTGACGTCACCACTAGTTGCAACAACTACTCCTACAAGACTTGCGCACCTAGGTGTGAGTGTGTCCAAATGAGGTGTTGGTCTCTCTTATAAATAGTGGTCTGGCCAGCCTATAATTAGGTCTGGGCCGACCTTTCACTTTACCCTCTTAATTTACATTTAGTTGTCAAGGCACAATAGGGCCAACTTTTACCAAGGCACAATAGGGCCTAATTAAATATAATATAATAATATTATTCAACTCTCTCTCAGGTAGAATATTCTTCGTAGTTACATTATTTCAACACTCCCCCTTAACAAGAAGGGTATTCTACTGACAACATTAATAACAACTGACTGGACTCAATACATCATCAAGAGGAGGGGACATCGTCATCAGTATCGGGAACACTGTCAGTCATATCTATAGGTCATCGGAAGTTTTTCTCATCATCAACATCAGTAGAAATTGAACATCATCATCATCTGTAGCACCAAGCTGGAGTAACATCATCATCATCAACAACATGAAGTTGGAACATCAATGTTATCAACAACATGAAGCTGGAACAACAACATCATCAACAACATGAAGTTGGAACATCAACATCAATAGCGTGAAGCCTGGAACAACAACATCATCAACAACATGAAGCTAGAACAACGACATGTATATGTGGCAACAAAATGAGGCAGGTGCATCAACGACAACATCTGTGGTATTTTGACAGACCGTCCTTACCAGACCTTCGGGATTTGCCTAAGAATCATAAGATTCCCTAGGATATAGAATCCTAACTGAGCTACCACTACTGACCACAACTGGCATATACATGCACAGGTACTATGACAGACCGTCCTTATCGGACCTTCGGGATCTGCCCAAGGATGATCAGTCCCCTAGGATATAAAATCCTAACTGAGCTACCATAGTATCATTGACATCACTCCCCCTTTTGAGGGAGGTCCTTTCGGACTACACCAAGCTTGTCTCGGAAGTACTCAAACTTCACACGAGACAAAGGCTTAGTCAACACATCTGCAACCTGCTCATCTGTGCCAACATATTGGAGCTTTACAGCTCCCTTTTGCACCATGTCACAAATGTAGTGATAACAGATCTCTATGTGCTTCGTCTTATCATGGAACACTGGGTTCTCTGTCATCTTTATGCAACTTTGGTTATCACATAGAATCATGGTAGCTTCCATCTCCAGATCGAATAGACCTGTCAACAACTTGTGAAGCCATATGGCTTCACAACTGGTGAAACATGCTGCAATGTACTTCGCTTTTGCTGTGTCGAGAGCAATACTGGACTGCTTCTTGCTTTTCCATGAAGTCATGGCTGACCCCAAACTGAAACAACATTCTGAAGTGTTTTTTCTGTCTTAAGCACTTCTAGCCCAATCTAAATCAGTATAGCCATACAATTTGAAGTCACAATCTCCAGTAAAATAGAGGCCATAGCCCAACATACCCTTAAGGTATCTCATCACATGCTTTGTAGCTACAAGGTGAACACGTTTGGGCTCCACCAGATACTGACTCAAGGTGTTCATAGCAAAGCATATATCTGGTCTGGTATTCGTCAGATACATCAATGAACCAATCATCTGTCTGTATAGAGTAACATCAACTATTTCTGACGAAGTATCAACCAATAACTTCAAATTCGTCTCCATAGGTGTGGACATGGTTCTACAGTCCATCATGTCGAATCTCTTCAGAATTTTCACAGCATACTTTCCTTGACTAAGGAAAATCTCTTTTGGGCTTTGCCATACTTCAAGACCTAAGAAATAATGCATCGGGCCTAGATCCTTCATTTCAAATTCAGCGGCAAGCTTCTTTTTACAATCTGTGATGAGCTTTTCTTCACATAGCAACAATATAACTGGTCCATCATCCACAATCTTGAAGTGAAGGTAGGGATCAACTTTACTCTTGGTAAAGCCCAAGCTCATCAGAAAACTATCAATCTTACCTGTTATAGCGCAAGTTGTAGGTTGGGCAAAGGCCAACCCAACCACAAAAGCAAGTGCTACAACTTGGGAATCCTACACCCAATGTCACCTCGATGTAGGTCCCGCACTTCAAGGGTGACTAGGTCACTCTAGGGAGGCGATCCCAGTGACCCTAGGGGGAATGAGATGGATATGGATAGAGATGGAAGTGAAGCCCGTAGAGGTCAAGTCTAAGTGGAGTGAAATGTGGGAAGAGATGCCTTGTAAGTCAAGTGATTGTTGCCCCAAAGGTATAGTACTTCTTCGGATGATTGTACCTGTCCGAGACACAAGAAAATCCAACTTGCAATGATATATGTTAGTATGGATCAACAAGTTAATCTTGCTGTCCCTAATTTGCAGCAATAGATAACAGTTTATATCAGTAAATAAAGCATCTAAATCAGCATGCAAGGATCTAAACTAGTTAAGCAAATCAACATCAAGATTAACAATGAATATAGGCTGAAAAGTGGCACTTTGAAGCTGAATAAAGCAAGCTGTTGTAGCATGTACATTTCTGCAGAAAATTGCAGCCTTATGGCTGTAACTTTCAGTCACTTATATCAGCAAATTACACCATCAAAATATGCCAACAATTAGCCCAAAAGATGCGCCCTAATTAGTGGAGTTAGTGTGCAAAATTTAGGAGCTAGTCTAGGGTTAGTTTAAGAGTTATGGTTAGTAGTTTATCTAGGTTAGATCAGCCCTAATGGCTGTAGGTTAGGGTTTGTAACAACAAGTAAAGTAGTGGGAGAGAGGGGACACCCTAGTAGGGGAATACTCCTCTCAATGAGGAAAACCAACTCCAAGCAAGAGACCTTTCAAAAGATAAAATTTCACATTTTCCAAGGCAATGATTTTATATCTCCAATGCAAAAAAATATATGACTAGTGCCTTTACTATTGGGTTAATGGAGTCAAATAAAAGAAAGAGCTAGAGAAGCTACCTCCTTGGGGGTGTAAGCCCTTTTACTTCCCAAGGCAAGTTTCTTTAGCTAGGGTTTAAGCTAAGAGGGTGTATGCCCTTATACTTCTCTTAGCAAACCCTTGTTTAACTAATAACATGAAGCATAAAATGATGAAGACTATGGTGGGGGTGTATGCGTTTATACTTCCCACCTAGGTCCTAGCACAACAATTCTTGACTTGAAAAAGAATGATAGCATAAGAGTAAAAGACCATACCAAAATCAAGAAAGATGCTAAGATAATCCACCATAAAAGCTAGAAAAAATTCATCCAAGGCTAGTGCCTCACTCCTCCATCAACCATTCATCAATATAGCCATAAACAAGTGTACAAGAGACAAATAAAGCCAAGTGTAGCGAAAATTTCAGACCAATACTTCTCACAATGAGGGAGAGTTATGTTAAAATGAGATCTTATGATCTCTTATTTATACAAATGTCACCAAGGTGACTTGTCCACAAATTAAGGGGTAAACCACAAGACTAGGGGTCAACAACCCTAATCTTGCCCCCTTTAACAAAGTAATATTAAACAATTCATTTAAAGTTTCACTTTTGCACAAATAAACCCTAATTTTACATGGACGTCTCCCCTTTAGGGGACGTTTTGCCACTTAGAAGAAGTCGTTGGTGTTGGAGAAGCATGGGTAGGCCTCCAAAGGCCACATGTCTAGCCTCTAGACCATCTCCTCATGCTGAAGACCCTCTTCTCCTCAAAACGTCCATGTGCAAATGAGTGGCACCTCACCACCAAGTCCTAACCCCCCAGGTAGCGTCATGCCTCTAGGAGTGACGTTTTGCCTCTCCTAGGCAAAACGTTTGGCATGTGGGGGCTAGGCTATGTCGTCCAAGTCAATCTCAAGGCCTTCCAAGTCTGATCTTTCTCATCCGGCATGCGGGCCCTTGGCATCCAACTCGTGGGCTTGTAGCCCCATGGAAGCCCAAGCTAGGCTTGTTCTGCCAAAACTATCCACCAGCTAGGTCCTGCAAAGACAAACAAGCACGCCCTCCAAGGATCTCAAGTCATAACATCATGATAAGTGAATCCAGTCAATAAATGAACCACCTAAGCATGTGCATCAAAGATCACTATATCAAACAATTAATTGCTCAAAGACACTATGCGACTTGTCAAGCTTGAATATGGGAGGGTTGATGAGGTGTCCCATTGGGTAGATCTTGCCCTAAGTCAAGGAAAGTTTCCAAGGGATCCTTCTCTAAGCCATGCAAATTGGATGAATTGGTTGGGGTCAAGACTCAATGAGCACAGGGCTCATGACATACAAGGGGTCGTAGTGTCTCATTCATGGGTGCCTTTGTAGAGTGTGTGTGGTACCTTCGTCCGCAATGCATTTTTTCCAAGCCCATCAATTGCCTTTTATCTTTCTTTGTATTTTCTTTCAATATAGCATAAGGAGAGTTTGAAGGTCATTGCCTTGGCGTGGTGACCAGATGATGGCAATGTCACCCACAAACACCTAGTGGAAATGAGAAGGCTGGTTCGTGATGAGACCCCCTTTCTCTCAGTGATGCAACTGAGAGCCATTACCCTGGTTTGGTGACTAGATGATGGCAATGTCACACCACTAGATATTCATGGATGTGATAAGTTGGCTCGTGATGAGACTTCCTATCCTTCAACTAACCTTTTAAGCATTGTTTATTATATTGTGGGTCCCCTGTACTCAAAGATAAGCGTTCCACTGCTTTCTTGGGTGATCCTTGGGTGAAGCATCTGGAAGGTTTATACAAGGCTTTTATCTTTTACCCAACATCAATCCCTCTGGGCCTTCAAACCCTTCTTCCCATAGAATGAGGGACAACCCCTTCTTGGGTCAATACACCCTAAAATCCCAAGAGATAAGGAAATGGAGGGGAATAATGATGGAAAGTGGTAAGTATGGTCGGGAACAGTACGATGGCTCATTAAGGGAGTTCCAAGTAGCAAACCCATTCCCAAGGAAGACCACTTACTAGGGCACAATGTCAACCACCAAGGTGAAGTAGGGAAAAAGGCATAATGTCCATGGAATCTAGAGCAATCTAAGATACAACATACTCAAATGGATTAAATATTGAAATGATGCTCACCATAATACTGACTTTGTACCTCATGGAGCAAGGCCTGTTATCTCCACTTTTCAGGGATAACTAGGAGATCATGTCTCGAGGCTCACAGGTCCTAGACATGGAGTACTAAGAGCAGGATTGACCCGAGCATGGCCCTGGAGGGCCCACCTTTTCTTCTTCCATCGTCTTTATCTTGTCAGCAGCAACAACATCCATCACCATTGGTTTGGTCCTATATCAAAAGAGGTTCTTGCTTCATGAGGTAATTAGTCCAGGTATCATGGTATGTGTCGCATTTGATCGTTAAAACCTTTAAATGTATGCATCTAATTCATTTTATTTCTAACAACTGCTTGGATCTTACATTTGCCCACTTGATCATGTTTGGGGGGATTGACAGGGTGCCCTAGCAAGCCTATATCTGTAGGTTTTGGTTTGCCACTGGGGGATTTCTGAAAAGCCATCGTCCGCTCCCCTCATATCACCACTTCTTCATCTTACTTCCCACTCACTTAACCCATTCCCCTTGTCCAGGCATTGGGTTGACCTATTTTCAGGACTGCACCTTACCTCGTGGGAAGAAGGGGCTAAAGGCCCAGAAGGTAAAAGCAAGCTGGTAAAAGATAAAAGCCTAAGAATAAAACCTTGAGATGCTTCGCCCAGGGATCCCCGAGAAAGCAATAAAAGGCTTCACAACAAGAAACAAGAGGGACCCGAAAAAATAATAAAACAAGACCTAGTCAGAGGATAGGCGGTCTCATCACGAGCCAGCCTATTAGGACCATGGGTACCTAGCAGTATGACATTGCCATCAGCTGGTTACCATGCCCGGGCAGTGACCCTTGGTTTCATGGCCAAGGGAAAGGGGGTCTCATCACGAGCCAACCTTCTCATCTTTGTGAAAGTACTTGTGGGTAACACTGTCAACTCTAGTCACCATGCCAAGGCAGTGTCCCCTGATTAGCTCTTGAATAAAAAAAGAAAAAAAGAATAAAAGAATAAAAAGAATAAAGGCAAGAATGGGCTTGGAAAAAATGCATCCATGACAGGTACAGCTCGCCTTCTACAAAGGCACCCACAGGTAACACTTTTGCATCCTTGGCCTTC
>JZKD02S0073421.1:164564-191979 GCA_000966675.3 Picea glauca | reverse complement strand
TCAATCCACAAAAGGGGATTGATCTAATGAATAATACATCAATAATAAATAGAATACTCTTTGCAGTTACAATATTTCAACACTCCCCCTTAACAAGAAGGGTATTCTACAATAACATCGGAGAGAGAGAGGGCAACATCATCAACAACATCTTGGAACATTGACTAGCATATTTATAAATCATTGGAAGTTTTTCTCATCATCAATATCATCATTCACAGCAGGGAGCTGGAGTAGCATCATCATCTTCTTTAGCATGAGGCTAAAGTAATATCATCAACATCTTTAGCATGAGGCTAAAGTAACATTATCAATATCTTTAGCATGAGGCTAAAGTAACATCATCATCTTCAACATTAAAGCTGAAATAACATCATCATCATCATCTTCAGCAAGAAGCTGGAGTGACATCATCAACATCATCTTCAACAAGAAGCTGAAGTAACATCATCATCATCATCATCATCTTCAACAAGAAGCTGAAGTGGCATCATCAACATCTGCATCAACATGGATTAGTATAACACTAATACATCATCATCATCAATAACAACAACAACACAACACAAAGGCTGGAGCATGATCAACATCAGCACTGGGCTGAGAGTCTTCAGCACGAGGCTGGCATCACAACACGAGGCTAGCACATCATCACAACACGAGGTTGGCACATCATCACAACACGATTATCACATCACGAGGCTGGCACATCATCACAACATGATTATCACATCACGAGGCTGGCACATCATCACATCACGAGGCTAACACATCATCACAACACGAGGCTGGCATGGCATCAGCCCGAGGCTGGCATCACAGCACTAGGCTGGCACATCAACACAGCACGAGGCTGGAATATCATCAGCATGAAGCTGGCATCATAACAGTTAAGCTGGCACATCTACACAGCACGAGGCTGGAATATCATCAACACGAGGCTAGCATCACAACAATTAAGCTGGCACATCATCACAACAATTAAGCCGGCACATCATCACAACAATTATGCTGGCACATCACAACAACATCAGCATGAAGCTGGAAATCTTCAGCACTAGGCTGGCATCACAACACTACTCCCCCTTTCGAGGGAGGTCCTTTCGGACTACACCAAGCTTTTCTCAAAAGTACTCAAACTTTACACGAGATAGAGGCTTGGTCAACACATCAACAACATGTTCATTTGTGCTAACGTATTGGAGCTTTATGGCTCCTCTCTGCACCATATCACGGATGAAGTGATACTAGATCTCTATGTGCTTCGACTCATCATGGAACACATGGTTCTCCATCATCTTTATACAACTTGGTTATCACATACAATCACGGTGGCTTCCATCTCTAGATCAAATGGATCTGTCAACGACATCCAAGGCCATATGGCTTCACAACTGGCGGAACATGCAACAATGTTTTCTGCTTCTGCCGTGCTGAGAGCAATACTTGATTGCTTCCTACTCCGCCATGAAGTCATGGCTGACCTCAGACTGAAACAACATCTTGAAGTGCTCTTTCTATTAGAAACACTTCCAGCTCAATCTTAATCGGTGTAACCACTCAGTCTGAAGTCATGATCTCTAGTATAATAGAGACCAAAATCCAACGTACCATTAAGCTATCTCATCATATGTTTTGCAACAACAATGTGAAGTTGAACACGTCTGGGTTCTACCAGATACTGACTCAAGGCAAAACATATATCTAGCCTGGTATTCGTCAGACATATCACTGAACCAATAATCTGTCTGTACAGAGTAGCATCAACCAATTCTGATGAGGTATCTACCAAGAGCTCCAACTTCGTTTTCATGGGTGTGTACATGGATTTACATTTCAACATGTCAAACCTCTTCATTTTAACTGCATACTTCCCTTGGTTAAGGAAGATCTTCTCTGTGCTTTGCCAAACTTCAAGACCTAAGAGATAATGCATTTAGGTCTTCCGTCAAACTCTGTGGCGAGCTTCTTCTGCAATTTGTGATGAGCTTTTCTTCATCTTGTCAAGAATACATCATCTACATATAGTAGTAACATCACTGGCTCATCATTTATAACCTTGAGATAAAGGTTATAATCAACTTTACTCTTGGTAAAGCCCAAGCTGGTCAAGAAATTGTCAATTCTTCCATACCAAGCTCTAGGAGCTTGCTTCAACACGTACAGAGCTTCCTTCAACTGGCAGACATGGGTCTTTCTATCTTCAATCTTCAAATCAAATTTTCTCATTACATTGTACCAACTTGGTACACTTGCTCAATTGCAACTCAATCTGCACAATCATGTGCTAGCTCTATGTGCTTTCTGCAAAGCACTATCTGTCTCATTGTCTGGGAGTATGTCCTCTACTCTCTTTGCAACTGTTCCTTCTGGAATTTGGGACTCTGCACCTGTAGCTGCTCTGAAGCTGAGAAGGGTTGCTTCATTCTCACTGTGATTGCTGAAATCTACGAGTAACTCCTCTTATTCTATCACGACAACAACTTCATCTGAAACTGAGAGTGGCTCAATAACTTGATACTGAAGGTAGGTCTTCTTCTTTCATGGAGGTAACTCTTATCTTTCATTGTAGTCATGTCTCCATGACCCAACTAATGTAATGCACCAATTGCCACTCGATTTTGAATATGGGGATTGCTCCCCCTATATCTCATACTATATATGGATCATGGTTGTTCTGGTTGTCTTCATAAGTACTAGAGTAAGTGTCTCGTCATAGTCTTCTCCCTCTTGCTGGGATAATCCTTTAGACACACATCAAGCTTTGTACATCTGCAACATGCTTGATCTGTATAGATCAATCTTGGAAGTCAATACCGACTTCTCTTCTAGTCTCACGGAAGAATCCATATCCTAGTCTTTCTGACTGGCTTCCTTCTTTGTTACTGAACCAAGAGAATCTTCCCAGGAGATTTCATATCTCCTAGAAGTTTTTGAAGCTACAATCTAGTCTTCTCACGACATCTTTCTCACAGTCCTAGACTCGATTTCTTCCGAGTCTACAAGGACTTCATCATCTCTTACAGGGTATACTTGGTGTTGAATACCAAGTTTAAATATGAAAGACAGAGTGGAGTTCTGCTTCCCGTCAAGGTGGCTTCATTAACCTTTGAACAATTCTGCTGTGAGTTCTTGTTCTAATGTTCAGTCATCTTTGGAGCCTTCTGCTCCTTTCAATCAATCTTCACATGAGATACTCTGAATCTCAAAAGATAGCTTCTTCTTTATCTTCTTTGGTACATGAGTGTATATGGTCATGTACATCGTCTGCTTCATGTCTCATCTAATATGTTGGCTTCTGCAACCTTCACTATAGCTTTCTCAGGGTTATCACCTGTGACTTGAAACAAGGTCAACAAAACAACAAGCAAGAATAATACTCTTTTTGATAATAGTAGATAAAGTAATAACACGAATAATCATCACAATAGCTCCTTTAGAGCTATCACTTGTGGCTTGTCTGAAGCAAAGGTCAAAAGTAAGAAATACAATACGAAATGAAATGAGGTCAACACTCTTATAGTGTTGTGATCAAACATTCCTCCATGGAAACCTGGAACTAACATAAGAAGTTTCTCCTAGAGGAAATGTTAGTTGTATCTAGCAAATGATTACATTACGCATTTATCTCAATATGCTCACATGCTACCAAGTATAATACTTTTCAAGGACTGCTATCTCAACTATAGTGTTTACTTGTAAAGGGGTAGTTAACAACTTGTCATGTGCAACTTTGAATCTTATCAACTTAATTAATCAAACCTGGAACCCGGAGCCTTGTCCTCAAGAATGAGTGTGCTGCTTTTCTTCCAAGTATCCTTCACTCAAGATGACGAGTGCTTTCCTCAACCCGTCTTCTGTACGAAGACAACATGCTATCTTGACAGAAGGGTGGGTTAGAGGATAAACTCTATGATCTCAACTTTAATCCATCTAATACCTTGACTTTAATTTTGATCAAAGGTTAGTATGATGGTCATAGCTTTAACATGCAATTTAGATCAACATAATGTCATAACAAATAGATGCATATCAGAATAATCAAACCTGGGTTGCATTATTCATATGAATGTGTTGGATCTTGAGATCCTTCTGGATCTATGGCAAGAGATCCCTTCTTCTGCAAATACCCTTTAAAGCTTAACAAATTAAGCATATGTGAGTACATACCTCTGATAGCATTTGCAGGTAGTGGCACCATCTAGTAGGAGCAGTAATAATTACCAACTTTTAAAAACTTCAAGGGTGACTGCAACTGGTACTACCGCTGATACTTCAACTGATACTGCAATTGATTCTGAAACTACAACTGCAACTTAGGGTTTTATGAGGAAACCCTAATTTTTCAAACTTCAAATTTTGAAATTCTGATGCAAGGGATAGATGCGTTGAGCTAAGGCGAGTAAGATGGTGCAGTCAGATTTATGAAAATCCAAATTTTACCCCCTCAAACTTGACCAGCGGATTTCTGGACTGGTGCTTTTGGTTTTCTGGTATTTTTGGTTTTCTGGTACTTTGGTACTTTTGGTTTTCTGGTACTTCTGGTACTCTGTGAAAACTAGGGTTTCACTTTCTGAGAGATCTACCCACTGAAAAGGTGCGCTGAAGGTGCCAAAGAGTTCCTTGGGTTAGGGCGCACTTTTCTAGATGGTTTTGAGGCTGAAAATCTTCTTCAATAAAAAACCCTAATTTTCATGTACGACAACAGTGACGTTTTTCTTCTTCTTGTGAAAGATGCTCTCTTTAGCTTAGCTCTGATACCATGTTGAGGTTTAAGCTATTATTAGGTTTCATTTCAATTTACTAGATAACCATAGCATAGATAGGATCACTGAGAAATACGCAATCACAAGAGACACATCATTTATCCTGGGAAACCCTCACGGGGGAGAAAACCCAGCAAAAACTTCCTTAATATAGATAGCCAATACAATGCCAAGAGAATAAACCAAACAATATAGAAAGTCCTCTCCCAAGTAGTGCGCCTCTCTCTCTTCTTCTCCAACTGCAGCTCCAAACTTGCGCTCTGATGATCAAGTGAGTGAGTGAACAATTGAGGCGCTAGCCTCTCTTATTTATACAATCTGGCAGGTGCTGAACTGAGGTGTCTTTTCACTGGCAGGGCCGACTTCTCATTCTGGGTGGTTATAACCACTTTAATATATTTTGGGGGCCGACTTCTCATTTAGCATATTACAATTAGGGTTTGACCAATCCGCAAAAGGGGATTTGGTCATTTACAATACCTGACATGATCAATCCACAAAAGGGGATTGATCTAATGAATAATACATCAATAATAAATAGAATACTCTTTGCAGTTACAATATTTCAATACTATCGACAGGTAGCGGCACCATCCGGCAGCAGCGACAAGTAATAACGAATCTTTAAAACTTCAAAGGTGCTTCAATTTGTAATTTAAAGGTATTTGGAGATTTGCTAGGGTAAGGCGCACTAGGACAATAAAAGATCAGTCCCAACACTTCACAAAAACTTTTACTACAACTGGTGCTGGCACTGCAACTGGCATGAAGGAATTGGTACAAAGGAACTGGCACTGCAACTGCAACTGGTACTTAGGGTTTTATAAGGAAACCCTAATTTCTCAAACTTTAAATTTCAGAATTCTGATCCAGGGACTAAATGCGCCCTCCTAGGGCGAGTTCCTAAGTGTGGTTACTTTTTCCAACGTCCTCAAACAAGGAAAACGTCACACTTAGGATTTATGCAGAAGCCCTAATTCTGCAACAGCTGCAATATTGAAAACTGGATTGTGAGTTGGTCTCTTTCAGGCCTGCTCTAATACCATGTTGAAGTTTTACTTATACAACTAGCAGTTACGATTCTTCTTTATTATTATAATAATCATTTAGCACATTAGCTGCATAAATAAGATCACTGAAAGAGAGGCAATCACATAAACAATAGAAACCCACAGATTATCCTGGGAAACCCTCATGGGGGAGAAAACCCAACAAAAAATTCCTCAATATAGATAGACCAAATACCGAACAGAAGATCCTCTTCTACTTCTTCACTAGGAAGAGTAGCGCACCACTTAACCAAGAAATACCAAGACATAGACCAAGAACCCTCCTTGACGTCACCCCCAGTTGCAGCAGCTAATCCTACAAGACTTGCGCACTACAGAGCTAGGTGTGTGTGTCCAAATGAGGTGCTAGCCTCTCTTATAAATAGTGGTATGTCCAGCCTATAATTAGGTCTGGGCCGACCTGCCACTTTACCCTCTTAATTTACATTTAGCTGTCAAGGCACAATAGGGCCGACTTTTACTAAGGCACAATAGGACCTAATTAAATATAATATAATAATATTATTCAACTCTCTCTCAGGTAGAATATTCTTCGAAGTTACAATATTTCAACAAAGGGTTCTTTCTTTGTGGATGATTGTTGTCAATTTTTGAAGCTTCTCCATCTTGGTCATTATTTGGTGCATAAGGATTAATGGTGAAATGCTCAAGTCTTCTACAAGCCTTCATGATCGATCCATTTGAATAGTAAGTTTACCATTTGGAAGGAAGTTGTTTTAGAGTTTTTCCTTCCTTCTTCCTTTGTTGGTTTGGTGATTATTTGGTGCCATGCTTTGTTCTTCCTTGTGGATCCCTAGCAAAAGTATCAAATAAATTTGTCAAGCCATAGTTGATCTTGTTGGTGAAGGTTTTTCAATTTGAGGTTCTCTTCTTGTAGATCTTGATATTCATTGTTGATCTTGATTGGGTGAAGGATTATTTTTCCTTTTGGTTCTAATCTCTAAGCCCTAATCCTTGAATGAAATAAGCCAATTCTTAAGAGGGTTTCTTCTTGACCTTGTTATAGCACAAGTTGTAGGTTGGGCAAAGTCTGACCCAACCATGGAACAAGTGCTACAACTTGGGAATCCTACACCCAATGTCACCTCGATGTAGGTCCCGCACTTCAAGGGTGACTAGGTCACTCTAGGGAGGCGATCCTGGTGACCCTAGGGGGATTGAGATGGAGATGGAGATGGATGGAAATGAAGCCCCTATAGGTCAAGTCTAAGTGGAGTGAAAGGTGGAAAGAGATGCCTTGCAAGTCAAGTAATTGTGCCCCACAGGTATAACACTTCTCCGGATGATTGTACCTGCCCGAGACACAAGAAAATACATTTTGCAATAGTATATGTTAGTCGGTTCAACAAGTTAAGCTTGCTGTCCCTAATTTGCAGCAATAGATAACAGTATATATCAACAAGAAAAAGGTACTAGAAGCTACTCAATAAATGCTAAAGATCAAGTAGAAAATGTAAGAGAAAAACTAGTATATGACTAGCTAAACTCAAGATTGAAAACCAATACTCTTAGCATAAAAGATAAGGCTGTTGTAAACACTTGTCTGCAGCAAATTATATCGGCTTTATGGCTGAACATTCAATGTATTACAGCAAGAAAATCAGCCACTGAAATTTCCTCAAACTTTGCCAAAAAGTGCGCTGTACCAAGGAGAACAAGTGTGCAAACTTTGAGAAAAATCCAATGGTTGATAAGAGAGTTATTCAAGCAAGTTAGGGTTTCTGCAGCCCTAATGGCTGAAGATGTAATTTTTTAACAGCAGCAATAAGTACCCCCTAGATGGGGATGCCCTAGTGGCTGTGAGGTGCCCAAGGCACAAAAAATACAATCCACTTTGCAAGAAGTAAAAATGACCGAAAATCACGTTTCCCAATGCAATATTTTATTTCTCCAATGCAGCAAATCAATGACTAGTGCCTTTACTATTGGGTTAATGGAGTCAAATGGAGCTTAAAGAAGCTACCTCCTCGAGGGTGTAAGCCCTTTTACTCCCCAAGGCAAGTTTCTCTAAGCTAGGGTTTAAGCTAAGAGGGTGTATGCCCTTATACTTTTCTTAGCAAACCCTTAATCAATGAGATGAAGCAAATAAAATGATGAAGGCTATGGTGGGAGTGTATGCCCTTATACTTCCCACCTAGCTCCTAGCATAACAATACTTGACTTGAATAAAATGATAGCAAGAGAGTAAAAACCATACCAAGATCAAGAGAAATGCTAAGACAATTCACCACAAGAGCTAGAAAGCATCATCCAAAGCTAGCGCTAGGCTTTCCTCCATCAATCATTCATAAAATAGCCATAAAACAAGTGCACAAGAGCTAAAAGGGCCAAGGGGGCCGAAAATTTCAGACCGAGTCTCTCACAAGGGGGAGAGTTATGATTCCAAATTAGATCTTATGATCTCTATTTAAATTTTATACTAAAAGTAGCTAACATAGTTTGTCCACAAAATAAGTAGTAAAACACAAGATTATGGGTCAACAACCCTAATCTTGCACCCTTAACAAAATAATATTAAACAATTCACTTACAATTTCATCTTTTGCACAAATTAAACCCTAATTTAGGAGGACGTCAACCCTTTAGGGGACGTTTTGCCACTTTGAGGAGGTCGTTGGTGTTGGAGAAGCATGGAAAGGCCTCCAAAGGCCATGTGTCAAGCATCTAGGCACTCATATCATGGTGAAGACTCTTCTCCTCCCCAAACGTCCATGCGTCAAAGAGTGGCACCTCACCACCATGCCCTAGCCCCCAAGATCATGACGTCAAGCTCAAAAATGGAACGTTTTGCCCCTCCTGGGCAAATCGTTTGGCAAGTAGGGGGTGGGCTAGGTTGTCCAATTCATCATCAAGGCCGTCCAAGTCTGATCTCTCTCATCTGGCATGCGAGCCCCTGGCATCCAACCTGTGGGCTTGTAGCCCCATGGAAGCCCAAGCTAGGCTTGTTCTCCCAAAACTGTCCATCAACTAGGTCTTGCAAAGACAAATGAACACGCCCTCCAAGGATCTCAATTCATAACATCATGATATGTTAATCCAATCAATAAATAAGCCATCCAAGCATGTGCATCAAAGATCACCATATCAAACAATTAACAACTCAAAGACACTATGCGACTTGTCAAGCTTAAGTATGGGAGGGTTAACGAGGTGTCCTCTTGGGTAGATCTTGCCCTAGGTCAAGGAGAGCTTCCAAGAGGTCCCTCTCTAAGCCATGTAAAGTGTATGAGGTGGATGGGGTCAAGACTCAATGGGCATAGGGCTCATGACATACAAGGGGTCGTAGTGTCTCATTCATGGGTGCCTTTGTAGAGGGTGTGTGGTACCTTCGTCTGCAATGCACTTTTTCCAAGCCCATCAATTACCTTTTATCTTTCTATCTTTATGTTTTCTTTCATAATAACATAAGGAGATATTGAAGGTCACTGCCCTGGCGTGGTGACCGGGTGATGGCAATGTCACCCACAAAGACCTAATGGAAGTGAGAAGGCTGGCTCGTGATGAGACCTCCTTTCTCTCAGCCATGCAACTGAGATCCATTGCCCTGGTTTGGTGACCAGATGATGACAATGTCATACCACTAGATATCCATGGACGTGATAGGTCGGCTCGTGATGAGACCTCCTATCCTTTAACTAACCTTTTAAGCATTTTATTTTATTGTGGGTCTCCTTTATTCAAAGATAAGCGTTTCATTGCTTTCTTGGGTGATCCCTGGGTGAAGCATCTGGAAGGTTTATATAAGGCTTTTATCTTTTACCCAACACCAACCCCTCTAGGCCTTTAGCCCTTTCTTCCCATAGAATGAGGGACAACCCCTTCTTGGGTCAATATACCCTAAAATCCCAAGAGATAAGGAAATGGAGGGGAATAATGATGGAAAGTGATAAGTATGGTCGGGAACGGTACGATGGCTCATTAAGGGAGTTCCCAGTATCAAACCCATCCCCAAGGAAAACCACTTACTAGGGCACAAAGTCAACCACCAAGGTGAAGCAGGGCAAAAAGGCATAATGTCCAAGCACGTATCATGAAATCTAGAGCAATCTAAGATACAACATAATCAAATGGCTTAAATATTGAAATGATGCTCACCATAATACTGACTTGTACCTCATGGAGCAAGGCCCACTGCCTTCCGGAAGCCAACTGGTGTGGTGGATGCCATCTGTAAACTTGTGACCATCTGTGGTGGTGAGTCGGTTTTCCATCTGTGCAAAGGGTATTGTTGGTCATGTAGTCTCTCAACACTCCATATCTGCAACCTGAGGGCCTCAAGACATCATCTCCTTCGTTATCCACAAAATGGGGATAACAGACCTCATAGGCCATTTGATTCACCTTGACTCCATTTCCCTAGTTGGATTTGGCACTAATCTCTACTTTCTTCCATCACTTATCTTTAAATTCTAAAAACCCCAAAACTCTATTTTACTAAGGCTACTCTCAACTTCACCTTGTGCCTCATTGCTTGGTCTTAGTAATCCTACTAGGGATACCCCCCTTGAGCCGGAGGAGAGCTGGCCTAAAGTGAAGAGGATAGGTTATTGAGGTGAAAATGGTGACCGTCCTAGTAGTTGCTCCTTGAGTTGTACCTTGTGGATTAGGGATTTTGTCATTAAGTACAATTTGAGTGGTAACATTTTGGCACAGTTGCCAGGGATAAAACCCATTCGCCCAAAAAATTTGAAGACTATGTTTCATGACACATTTGTGAAAGTGTTGAATTGAAGATCTTTTCTCACATGGCGACTCCATGAAGGGACAAAGCCCTTGTTCCTTACAGATTTTGAAGCCATTGTTGGGTGTAGAGGTGAGCACATCCATCAATTGTGAAGACTCTTTGAAGAAAGCTAATCTTGGCAACTGCACCTTTGATATTGGTGCAAGGTATGCATTGGATTTTCAAATTTTGATTATTCATATCAAAGATCTCAAGTAGGATATGGATGCTGCATGGGGATTTTTGAGTTTCTCGGAAATTCCGAGGTATCCAATAATTACCCTCGGAATCACTTGAGCAAATCCCGATTTTCATTGGACAACCTCACAAGGCTGCACAGCATGTCTGGGATTTCATGGATTTTATGGCAGACCTTAATACTATTCATGATGATCTTATGATGAAATTCTTTGTTTGTACATTAAGAGGAATTGTAGCACAATGGTTTTGTAAAGATTGTCCAAGAATTGTGTCTTCAGGTTCAGTTTTTATCAAGGCCTTCTGCAGATTTTATGATTGTGAGCATGCTCTTGAAGAATTCTATGACAAGGATTTATTGCTTCAACTTTGCATGGAAAGAAGGAAAAAATTTGATGACAATTTGTAGGCCTATCAAAACAATCCCACAGACCTTCTTTTCAAGAAGCTGGCTGAAAGGTATGATGCAGTGAATTTATTGGTTGATGCTGTAGAAGGGAAATACCACCAGAGCAATGATCAGCCCATCATCTTATCCAAAGAGTTGCTGAAGCATCATGTAACAGATGAAGATAATGAGGGCATCATTGAACAAAACTTGAGCAAAAAGAAGAACAGTCACATTCCTGGCATGATGAGGATGATCATCTTTTTGGTGATCTAATCAAATCAAAGGCTGAGCACATTCCTGTGGATGAAGAGCTGTGGTTTGATCCCCATTTGAATTTGATGATGGTGATGAAGCCAACACTAAAGAAAACAACCTAGATTTGGAATGTGAATAGTTTTCTGAGGTTGAAAAGCCACTTTTTGATCATACTGGCTGGCCAGAAAATGAGTATGACAGCACTCGTAAAGATGGGCATGATAGAGTCATGGGCAAGCATAAATCACACTTTGAAAACAGTAGTGGAAATTGCACACTGAATTTTGATGCTGCTAATGGAGTTGAAGATTGTTCTGTCTCTAGGGAAGATCTGCCTTGACCTTACTCTGCAACTGAGGAGGTTAGTTTGGAAGACTCATTACATATGGGAGAAAATATACTTCATTGCTCTAACCCTACTTCCTTTGAAGATTGGACGAAAGCCCTAAATGATTTTCTGAGTTTAAAAATCATCTCTTGGTACTTCTTCCTGGGAAGAAAGTAGGTATGGCAGAGGCATTCATGGTCATACTGGCCCAGATTTTCATCTTGATCTGAAACAAAACATTGACCATATTTTTAAGTTCAAGAGGCCTCCAGAAGCTGAAGAAGTGGACTATTTGTTACACAATTCTGTGGATGATGACACCATTAGCTTACAGCTTAATCGTTATAGATCATATTTGGTATATTATGATGGTCCTCCTGTTACACCTTCAGATTCACCTCAGTGTACCTTATACTTTTCCACCAGATGTGGACCATCATATGAACAGATTATGTGCCTTATTGTACCATGATGAGCCAAAAGTGTGGTTGTATTTGCGCTCATGTATTGTACTGGACCATACTTAGATGTTCTATGTATTGGTAGGGGGCTTATGTGCTATCTCCAGACCCCATGTGGTCGGTCATGGCCTGTCCTTTTAGTCCCCATCTCAAGATTGGCTTTTGCTTTTATGGCTACGGTCCATTGCTCCTTGATGCTGGTAACTCTCATCATGTTGGTCATTTATGTTTTGGGTTAGTTATGCAACCATTGTGGGGTGGATCTACTAGGACACATGATCTAGGGGAGCTGCATAGTCTCTTACCCCTTTGTATTTGATGTAAAAGTGTTGCTCTTTGTAAAGGTTGTCGCACTTATGTATAGCACACTTGTTGTATTCCTAAGCATGGATTCCCTCTCTTATGTATTCATCACACTTTGGCCATATACTATCAGAGATGATTCTGCATATGTTCATTTAGTTTCACGTCTCTCGAGGCAATGTCACATATTCCGAGGCATTGGTCACATCCTCCAAGGCACATTTGGACTACTTTTGCGCACATGGACATCCTCTACACATGCCACATTGGAGATCCTAGAATGCTCCTCTTCTTTCACCAGTTTTGGAGGGTGTCTTCCACATGATTTGAGGGCCGACCCACATGTGTGGGGTTTATGATAGTCATGTTGGTGTTTTGGGTGATGATTTGACTTGGAGATTGATCTTCCTTGCCTTGTGGAACATCTTTGCTTGATTTGAGGGCTTGGTCTTACCTTGGGGATTACTCTTGATGATTCTTTGAGGAGGCCGTCCACTTTTGATGTCATTCTCCATGTTTTCATGAGGTCGTTCCACTTGGAGGAGAGGAACGTTGGAGCTTTACTTGCTTGGGAGGCTACTTCACCTTGTTTTGAGGCCTCCACACCACTTTTTCTTTGAAACGTTGTGTTAGGAGAGAAAATCGGCCCCATTTTTTGTGGGATCTTCCTCTCTCATGAGGGTTTTATATACATGTGGCATCATTTGATAATATATTGACTTAGTCTCCTTCTTTGTGTGGATGTCAAGTCTTCTTTGTTAGTCTCCTAGGCTAAATTTAGGGAAAATAATTAATAAAGAATGAGAAGGATGTAGAAGCTTTCTCTATAAATAGAAGCTCCCCTCTCATTCCAAATCGTTGTGAGTTGTTGGAGATCATTTTTACAAGCCATTGATAGGAGATCTTTCTTGGAGTTTTTGGTGTCAATTTCGGAGCTCTCTCTTTCGTGGTTATTTTTCTTGGTTCATCAAAGATATTATTGTGAATGTTCAAGACTTCTACATTGCTAGCAAGATCAATCCATGGAAGGGTAAATTTATCACTTGGAAGGAGGACATTTAGGGTTTCTAGCTCTTCCATTCTCCTTTGTTGGCTTTGTAAGTGCTCAATCTCTTGTCTTGATTTACTTTTGGTTCCTTGGCAAGGGTTTTTAGTATTTTTTCCAATCCATAATTGATCTTGTTGGTGAAGTCTTTCTCTTGAGAAAACCCTTCTTGTAGGGCCTTGGTTTTCATGTCTTATCTTGATTAGACAAGAGACTATTTTGCCCTAAAACTCTAGTCTCTCATTCTAATCCATAAGCTTGGAATAAACAAATCTTGGAGGGGCATACTTCTTGACCCCATAATCCCTAAGTGGAGATAAGGCACTAAGTCTATTCCCAACAACCAACCACAAAAAACCCTAAAATCCAAGATTTATTTTTTTCTTGTTTTATAAAAGATAAAAATTCAAAAAAATATCTAAAGAAAAATCAAACAAAAATATTTATTCATTGTCTAGGGAAAGGTTAATGTTTCATCTTGCTTTGTAAACATCTTGAACAAGAGTTTATGCTTCATTGTTAATCTTTAACCCTAAGAAGGCAAAATCGGCCCTCCCTCATTGTGCTTCAAGGATTGTTCTAACATCTTGTGGGCTGATTTAAGGTGTTTTTCAAATCTGGAAATTAATTTGTAGCATTATAAATCAGATTTGTTGAAACCCTAAAGGCTAGGGTTTGATGCTTTAAAGGTGTACTATAACCCTCTCCTAGTCTATACTTCATTTCTAGATCGTTTTTCAAGCTTATGTAACATTTCTAGTTGTGAAATCAATCTCCTAGTTGCTAAATTGTGTTTATCTTTCATTGGAGGATTCTCTTGGTGAAACCCCAAGGGGATTCACCATCATTTCTTACAAGTTTATGCTAAATTCATGATTACTTATAAGTTAATTTTGTAATTTATTAGTGCTGGTTTGTATTTACTGCTGACTTATCTACTATTTCAGACTTAGCATGTAATAATTAGCTCCTAACCCTCTTTAGATTGGGGTGGTTTATGCCCTTGTTTCCTATTGATATTCTTCAGTGATCTTATTGGGCACTGGTCTTATTGGGCACTGGTCCATTTAATCATATATTGAGATGTTTGTTGAAGTGAATCATATCTCGCAGGATAATGACTTAATTGACAGGTTTACTTCACATAGATTGGGATACCCCCCTTGGCTTCAGGGAGCTGGCCTAAAGTGAAGGGGAAAGCGTACTAAGGCGACGGTGGTGCATTTCCCAAGTGTGCTTACGCCCGTAGCACCGCGGTTGGTACTTTCATAAGGGTGCTAATTTGGGCGGTAACACCTCCCATTTTTGATACTGATGATAACTGTAGTAGAGGTGAAGACAGGACTATTCTGGTGGCAGATCAGCATTATGAAATACAAACAGGAAGGTATTTATTGTTTATCTTAGAACCTCATCTGGAAGACAGAATCAATGGTCATACTGATATAGTTGATGAATGCCCATGCTTGGCAAGTGAGCAAAGGGTCTGCTGCAAATATAAATCTGATGAAGCCTCCAGTCACACAGGGCTGTACCCACATCTGGACTACTCTACTATTGTCCAAGGATACGATGACCAGGGTTTGGATGAGGTCACTCCTTGGAAAAACCCCCTGTCCAAGAACTCATACAAGTTTTCATGCTCCTCTTGTAGCTGCATTTATCCATCCATAATTTATTTCAGAAGAAGATGAGCTTCATAGTACACAGTATGTTGAAGAGAAAACCATCCTTGAAAGCTTTGGGGCACGAAAAGACCTAAGTGACGAATATCTGCACTTGGCGAATGAACAAAACTCCAGCCAAACAGAGTCATGGCCATTTCAGGATACCATGTCTGCTGTTTGAGACCCAAATTTCCTAAACGAAGATGACACTTAGGGAAAATGCATGCTCCAATAGCTTGTGGACGGTAATGCCATGGTCCTTTCCTTTTATTTGACAGCTAAAATTACCTACCCAGGATCAATTCTTGAAGAAGGTGAGGGTTCAGATGACGAATCTCGATGCCTGAGCATCATCGATCATGAGAGGGTGAACCATTGTATAAAAGCACAACCAATGGAGGAAAATCCACTGATTTCAACAAATCCTTGTAACTCCATTGGCGAAGCATTGGGTCACTAAGAAATGCAATACTCTCAACCTGCAATGGACTTATGTATCACCGAGTTGGGGAGGTAGGACTAGGCTTGAAGAATAACATGCTTTGAAGCATCCATTGATGACTCTAAATGCATCAGGGTCAACAAGTGGCCATCTGTAAAATGTCTACATAAAATATTATTACAGTCTTCGCCCAGCAACACAGGAGACAAACTTGTGATTGCAAACTCTATTAGTATACCTATAGACCACAAATTGAAGGCAGACTCAGGAAGCCAGTTTGCTGTTGTATCCAATCGAACACAATGCTGGCAAGGTTTGGAATAGGATATCACTCTGAGACTATTGCCGCATGTAATGTACAATGTTTTAGCGTTTGTTCGCATTTGGAGGTTTGCTCAAGAAACAACTGATATAGTGGCAACATTGAGACTAGAAAACCCAAATTCAACTCCGACTTTTATAAGGGTCGAAAGAGAGACAACATGAAGAAAAAGATGGAAAAAACTTGAAGGGACATTTTCCTTTAAGAGCTTGCCATGCAGGTCTGTATTCTACTTGGAAGGACCTTTACCTGGTCTTGATCTTCTAATTGACAGAGTTCATATGTGATCTGAGACTATAGTTAAGGGGTAGGTCAATAGGAGCTTTGCAGATGGACATGAACATTATACAGAAGTTAGAACCCTCGGTTTGAAGATGGGCTTAATCGCTGGATTGGAAGGGCCTGTAATATTGTGCTTCATGATGCTGCCAAAGGACAAGTTCTTCCATCAGGTGGCTAACATATTGCTTCTGCAACAGATCAAACACATGGTTGGCATGGAATCCAACAAGCCACAACTGACATAATTGGGTGACTGAAAAGAAAATCTTCTTATGAAGTATCAGCGATGGTTCGGATCTCTAGCAATCTTGTTTTTGCAGAGGTGCTAGCCACTATATGGATTCAAACCAGCGACCTAGGTGTATGATATATTACTATGGGCATAATGTGTTATGAAATGGGCTCGAAGTTCCCTGGGTTTTCAAATCAACAGCAAGAGAACTTAATCCTCCCATCATTGCTTCGAGATCCAGAAAACGAAGCTGGAAGCACTGGCTACAGGACAACAGGAGTGCCATCAGACCAGCTGGTAGCCGATTTCTCCGGCATCAAGCATGAACATAGAAAAATACATCACGAAGATGAACAAACCTTCTTTTTCCAAACCTTTGTCATAGCCTACATGAAAGAAATGGAATGTCCAAATGTTTTGACAAACCATCTTGATACAGGACTTTTCAAAAATCTCAATAATAATACTGTAAAGGTTCTGCAAATAGAACAGTATTGTATCGTATTCGCTGCAGAGTGGAGCTGTGATAAGGAGTTATTAGAATTTGTCCATGGCATTAAATTGTTGGATGATACTCATGACCAAGTTTTTCAAGAAGCTTCTAGTTCTGTAAAAGCAGTGACTATAAAGTCTCAAAGGCTCCCTTTTGGTGGGCACATTTCCGTTGGGTTTCATACAATTATAACAACAGTTGATGGTACTCAGGGGGAATTGGTGCAAGTGTGGATGCAATTTTTCAAAGGGAAACTTGTAGACGGGACAGCAGGTTGTGTTACCCCATTTGAAGTCATGCACTTGTCACCTACACTCCCTAATTTAGATTTTCAACAGCAGGGATTTGGATAGCTTGGTGTACTCTTATGTAGCAGCAAAGGAGAAATTTTGGGATTGATAACAGAGCAGGGAGAAATTTCATTGCTCAGTAGCAATTACAGTAGCCCTCTTCAGAGATACACACAAGAAGGATGCAGAAGTCAATCTTGGAATCCTCTTGATGAGATCTCTGACATCCAGGTACCCTATTCCATGATCAGCGCAACAGTGTCAGAGATTCTAGCCTACCAGAACATTGATTTTGATATTTCCCTGTTTTGCATGATGATTAAGCACAAAGGAAAGGGACATTGTACTTTGGAGGTGCTAAGGTGGTTACATTGGCTCATTGATTTCACCTAGCACTCTCATTTTGTATATGCTACAGTAGGGTAGGAAAGAAATAAGCTCTTTTGAGCAGTAGAATAGCATGAATAAGCTCTCTTGAGCATTTGATTTTGCTTTATGATTGATGATGTTTTGCTGGATATGGAGGTCATTCTCATATGTACATGAGATTCTGAGGTTCTCATGCACTCCCAAGAAGAGCACATGCCCCCGAGTAGGAGCCTATGTTACCCCTTATTTTGGCATGAGGGTAACTTTAATGAATCACTTCACTAGCCCTTGTATTTTTAAGCTTTGAGTAGCTGGCACACTTGTTGGTTTTGATGGCATGCCATTCAGATTTTTGGGCATCTTCACAGTTCCCAATGCAGTTCACATTCTCCAAGGCAGTTCACACATCATGAGGTAGTCCACGGTTCCCAATGTATTGGTAAAAACGGTTTTGAGCTACTTCTTCAGGAACGGGGCTTCTGATGCCATGCCACATCCTAGTTTCTTGAGCTTTCACCTAGTTCTCCATTTGGAGGCATTTGTCATCTAACTTGAGGGGACATCCACCTTGGAGATTGCATGAAGGGCCATGTTTGACACGTGTGGACATACTAACCTCCCTCCCATGACTCGAGGGACAATTCACTTGGTTTGAGGAGTAAGACTCTTCCGTGGAGACATCATACATGGCTTATGGAGCTGATTTTGAGGAGATCGTCCACTTTTGTGGGGTTATTGCATTACTTGTTGAGCCTTGTCACTTTGAAGACCCATGCACCCACATTGTCGCTTCACACATGATTTTGGAGTTGACTTGGAGGGGTCGCTCCCTCTTATAGGGGTTTACTCATGATTTTGGGGGACGTTTTTACTTTGGATCCCCATACATCCCACTTGGAGTAGACTTGGAGGCCTTGATTTGCACATTATGAGGAGTTGGTTGATTATCTACATAGTTAGGGGGCCTTTTGAGGCTAATGTTCCACCTTGGACACTCATTCTTCCCTCTCTTATGGAGATGTGCCTCTCTTTGGGTGTTATTTTACCTTGATCATTTTACATGTGGCTTGACCACTCCCTGATTATTGTATTTTGACTAGATAGTTGTAGGAAAATTGTATTTTACTTTTATTTAGCGTAGATCTAAGGATCTCACATGAGATAATATTATTTTATTGTAAAGGAAGATGAGCATCACTCTATAAATAGAGGTGCCCTTCTTCATTATCACTCATGGTTGGATTTTTGGAGCTCTCATGCCTCGGAGGTTAATTGACATATCTTTCTTGGAGCATATGGTTGTGTAAAGGGTTCTGTCTTTGTGGATGATTGTTGTCAATTTTTGAAGCTTCTCTATCTTGGTCATTATTTGGTGCATAAGGATTAATGTTGAAATGCTCAAGTCTTCTACAAGCCTTCATGATCGATCCATTTGAGGGGTAAGTTTACCACATGGAAGGAAGATGTTCTAGGGTTTTTCCTTCTTCCTTTGTTGGTTTAGTGATTATTTGGTGCCACACTTTGTTCTTCCTTGTGGATCCCTAGCAAAAGTATCAAGTAAATTTGTCAAGCCATAGTTGATCTTGTTGGTGAAGGTTTTTCCCTTCGAGGTTCTCTTCTTGTAGATCTTGATTGGGTGAAGGATTATTTTTCCTTTTGGTTCTAATCTCTAAGCCCTAATCCTTGAATGAAATAAGCCAATTCTTAAGAGGGTTTCTTCTTGACCTCATAGGCCATTTGATTCACCTTGACTCCATTGCCCTAGTTGTATTTGGCACTAATCTCTACTTCCTTCCATCACTTATCTGAAAATCCTAAAATCCCCAAAACTATGTTTTACTAAGGCTATTCTCAACTTCACCTTGTGCTTCATTGTTTGGTCTTAGTAATCCTATTAGGGATATCCCCTTTGAGTCGGAGGAGAGCTGACCGAAAGTGAAGAGCATAGGTTACTGAGGTGACAATGGTGACCATCCTAGTAGTTTCCCCTTGAGTTGTACCTTGTGGATTAGGGATTTTGTCATTATGTACAATTTGAGCGGAAACAATGCCCTTGTAGCTTTAGTGATTGGAGTGGACTTGTTGCCTAAGATAGGCATAATGAACATATGAAGGGTTGATTTCATTGGCTGGATCCATTTGTGGAAGTGTGTTCTAGGTTTGTAGGATGACTACTCTTGGTCTTAGATAAGATAATATAAGATAAGATAATTTTATTAATGTCCAACAAATGACCACAAAAGTAGGTCATTGGGATTGAAAAATATAGCAAGTATGAATACAATGTGGGAGTGCAAAGCACATCTCCTAGAGAATGCTGAAAATAACATAAAGAAAGAAACTTGCAGTAGTATAACCTCAAAATATATGTATATGATCGTGACAAAGGAACAGTGATACAAAATACTAAGTATTAAGTGAGTTTGTCCAAGATTGGAAACGTGGGTGATTCCAACTTTGCATCTTGTAAGTGTCGATTGCAAATTTTGTTGGAGATGGATCTTTTGGAGATTGTAGAAGGGATTGCTCCCATTGATGCTACTTTCTTAGCTGCACATGAGAAGAGTGTTTCCAAAGTCAAGAAAATCTTTGTAGATTTAGTGAAGGACCATTTGATTCTTCATGTCATGGGGTAGTCAATTGATGAGGTGTATTCAATGTTGATCACTTTGTATTAGAGTAGGAATGCATCTCAGAAATTGCTTTTGAAGAATCAACTCCCTCACACACGAGTGACAGACACAAAAACTAGTTACTTGATGAAGATTACCCATATCAAAGATCAACTCGTGGTCATTAGGATGAAGGTCGAGAAGGAGTTGGTGTTTATTGCAATGAATAGATTCTCAAAGTTGTGGAAATCCTTTGTGCAGAGTGTTTGTGATCGTGAACAAATGCTTACATTTGAGCAACTTTCGTTTCTTTCATCTAAGAGGAAACAAGGAGAGCAATGATTGCAATTAGAAATAATGTGCTCCCAAACCAAGCTGATCTGGTTGGATCATCATACAGTTTGTCATCTATCTTGGTACTTTCTGGGTGGAAAAAATTAGAGGAACTAGTTTGCAGGGCCATTTTAGTGGCAGTTCCTAGTTTTGAAAATTGGGGTTCAAAACCTTCCAGAGCCATTTTTAGGCATTAAATTGCATTTTTTGGGGTTATAGTGTTTGGAATTGGTGCTCACACCCTCGATGGTCTTCTACACTCTAAGATCTTTTCAATAATGTGAACAACTCCTCAATTGTAGCTCGTATGCAAAAATTATGCCTCCCGCAAGTTGAACTACCTTGTTGACCACCATGGTACGAGTGGATGCCATGTCAGCCCCCATTACTCAAACGTGTGGGGCTAGCCACATGTGTATCTTCAAGAAGATTCTAGAAGGTCCAAACTTGATCACTAATTGACGGTTGAGAAAGTCAAAACCCTAACCCTAGATGGCTATCGGGCTATGTTAAATACCATGTTGCTAGGAGGAGGAAGGGTTCTTCTCTTTAGCATTGTACTTGTTCCATAGTTGAGTAGAGAAGCTAGGAGTGGTATTTTGAGAGCATAACAGAGGAGGGGAAGATTTTGTAGCAGCCATATAGGCCAAAGTGTCAAAGGAAACTCCATAGTGAGTGCCTTTTTCTTTGTATTTGCATTTCCATAAATGAAGAAAAGAGAGCAGAGCATAGGCCACACCTTCTAGCTGGGTTTTCTCTTGTATTGGGTTTCTTAGGATATATCTTGTGTTCATTTGTGTGTGGATGGTGAGTTCTTTTGCTCATTTCTTTCATTTTCGTAATTTAGTTATTTCATAAATTCAAGCAAAGCTAGTAATTAACTAATCCGGGATCTAAAGAAATAAACTGCAAAATCCTAAGATTTCAGAATAGTGTAATATTTGTTGTGACGAACTGTTCCAGTGGAATATCAATGACAATTTACAGATCATATTGGTATCAAAGTAGGTTTCTTTGGGGTATTTGTGGAAAATTGCAGGATCCAGGAATTGTCTTAACAAGAAAGTTGCAGAACCCTAGATATGGAAAATGAGTCTATTCACAACAACCCTTAGGATCCAGTAGAAGAGAGATTTGCGAGGCTAGAAGAGCAAGTTGCTGACATCTCTCGCAATATGGCCCTCCTCATGGTGGCTCTAGCAAGCAAGCTAGGACCCTTCGGGGAGGTTGGAGTGTCAATTTTTACATGCAACCTTATGTGACTAATTTTCAGATCTGGAAATTGCTTCCTAGTGATGTAACAGTAAAACCCTAGTTGTTATCATTGAAGAATTTTACACTGAAAATTATTGACTAAAAAATACATGCAGTGGAAACAACAAGATCATAGATGAATCATCAACGCATATGAGACACAATATTTCTATTCTGTAACCTTGTCAAATTCAGAAATCCTAAGCGCACAACCAACCCTCCCAACCAATACAATATCACCAAATCTGAGGACAACCTTGTCCTCTCAGCCAATACAAATATCTCCAAAATCCGAGGACAACCTTGTCCTCCAATAACCATACAAATAAGAAAAACCAAACCTCAACAATTTACTGGAAACTTCCTCTACCCACAAATATGCTACAGACCACCTGTACGACATGATGACATCACATGTCAGCCTGTACAGGCCTACTCCTACATAGAAAACTATGTATGCGATTCTCCTTATTGCAACTTGCGTACATATGTGCTTTGCTCCATTGCAACTTGCGTATACGCGATTGTGCCCACTTGCAACCCGTGTACATACGCAACCGTGCCCACCTGCAACCTGCGTATGTGTATGATCCCAAGCCATTATGCAAGGATCATCACGGTTTTGGTGTCTTTTAAAACTTTTCTGGTTGTGGCATTTCGTTAAACACTTTGCTGTCCTACTTGTTTAGATGTATTTACTTGCTGAATGGCCTCTTGATTTCGGCCTTAGGGTTTACTGATGTGTTATATATGTGTATTGCAGCTATAAACAAGAAGAGACAAGCATGGAACATACCTCAACCATATGCAATATGATAGACAAGCCAAAACATCCCAAATATGATTTTATTCATGAAATAGAGAAACCTGCTACAATGAAGATGCCAATCTGGAATGCTCAACAGATGGCTAAAAAGATAGACAATAGAGCTGCTACAAATGCTCCAATAAAAGACTCCAACACGCCTCCAAAGGCTGGATATACAATGAAGACTGAATACAATAGATCTGGGCCGTAAGAATGCTAAATCCCCAAGATGGAAGGTGCCACGCCCTGCTGGATAGCTGAAGCCCCTCAACAATTCGGCCTTGCTGCCAAAAGTGTCCAATCATTCCAAGAAATATGCCAACTGATAGATCGGGCAACTGTAAGGACAACCCAGGTGTCCAAATCTCCAAATCCACTCTCAAACCCTGTAGATCTGAAACTCCTCCACTGAATGGTGCGCTCCCTTGGATAGCTGAAACCCTAATAATTCGGCTTGGATGATACACAGTAGAACCCATCCAAAGATGAACGCTCCTCAAGCAATAACCGAATCCCCTCAAATAAAATACCAGGATCCCATGTCCACCTGTGGGATACACAGTAGAACCCATCCAAAGATGAACACTCATACACTCTGCCCCCTGGGTCCCATATCAAGTCATGAACTGCTAGCCCCTGGGAAGCATAATCCTGAAATATACCAACTCTAAAAGTCTCCTGCATATGACACATGGCCTCATCTTGGAACGAATCCATCCTCCAAGTCTCTACCAAGATCCATACGGCCTCCATCAACTGCTCATGCTGATGCACGAATGAGGTGTTGCTAGACCTCCGTGAGACACCTGCAAGTGATGCGCTCCTCTCATTACTGAAGCTCAATGGAAAGTTAGAGTAACTTTCCCCTGCAATGGTACACTCTCCCCTGTCAGTCAGTGAAATGCTCAATCCTGCAATTCCTGGGTCCCATGCTAACCTTTGTCGAAGATCACCCTGCTGGCCCTGCACTACTCTGACCATGACTGCCTGCCCCCTGCATACATCCTGAATCCTCCTCTCTTGGGTCCTCCAGCTGAAATACCTGTGACCATTGGACCTGCTGTCCAGAAACTGTATCAGTAAAGACACCTTTGTAGAAGAAGTACTTGTCCAAACATCTCCATGCCCTATCATGATGATCAAGAGGAAGAAAAGGTCTCGCCACATAGGACAAGTACCTGCAGGCCCAGTCCAAACCAACCCAAGGTGGAGTGTGTGGTTCTCTGGCGCAACCTGGGTTGTCATGTAGTGAAACATCCTGCTAACCAAGTGAACTCCCGGATCCCATGGCAAACTTGTAAGTTTATCACTTCCAGTCTCTGCTAGCTGCTCCTGTGTCGGACTGATCACTGTCGGAAGCCCTCTGTGCTCATTTGTCGTCACCTGGTCTATGATGCTCACCATCACGCACCAAGTCCCAACTGTCTGTCTAACACAGTCCACCTCTGACCTGCTGTATGCTGTAAAAGTACTCCTGTCATGTAGTCTCGGCCTACTCACTCTCCATGCCCTCAGCCACGACCTATCCCTCCTCATGCTGCTGTCTATGATAAAAGTGTTAGGACAGGCTAATAGAAACATCTACAGCTGATTGTAGGGTTGGGAGGTGTCACATGCTTTGGTAAATCCCAAGGATTCCACCAGAAGCTCGTCCATCGGTATCCATGATAGATGCTGTCCTGTGGTCATCACCGAATCCCAACCATCCAGTACAACCGGAAGTAACCCCTCCGACTGCTGGTCAACCAACCTCCATCTCTCATCTCCCATGCAACCGTTGAGATGGTGAAGGTGATCTCCCACAACTATGTGCTGCTGCAGAGGACTGATATCTACATACTCCCCTAAGTGCGTCTCCTCCCTACAAAGCACTATACCCCTCTGAATGCCACCATACATCTCGACATGACTCTGTGAACTATTCCTCATCATCGTATGCTCCGACATACTCATGTCGTCTCCTGCAAACTCATGCTGCATCATAGATCCGGGGTGTACTGTTGGATCAACCTCTACATGGAGGTCAACTGCTCTCGGAACACAAATGGAAGTGTCCTCCATCAACTGGTGTTCCTCTGCTAGACCACCAACATCCTCTAGCCATGTGACTGAAGGATATATCAGAGTATCCACCAGGATAGATGAAGTGGATCTCTGACAGATCTCCTCAAGAAGCTCCTCTGATCTGGACTTTGATTCTTGAAGGATTGTTTGTGTGCCTCTCAAGAATCCTCCAGTGCTCTCCAACTTTTGAGTAAGTCTGTCCACCTCTAGCTCCTGCTCCCTTAGAGCCTCATGATACGTATTGCCAATCCTCAATAGGTAGTCCCTGTCAGTCAACAACTGCTGGTGATCGGTCCTCATCATAGATACTCTCTCCCTGAGAGTATGAAAATCACCCATGGCAAATCCCTCATCTGAACTACCATGTGCTAATGATGCTCTCCAGCAGTAATCTGCCATCACTGCATGCAGGTTATCAATATGTCTAGTGGTTGCCATGATCATAGCCTCACTATCTCTCAACTGTGCTGCTAAGTGGTGTGACCCCTGATCACAGTCATGCTGAGGTGCCACCTCATACCCCTCACTGCTAGTGTCAACTCTGGAATCCCCAAAAACACCCTCTGCATAAGATAACGTGCTGAACTGTCCACTGTCTACTGTGCTGCTGTGTACTCCTGTATGCCACTGCATCCCATCACTAGATGTTATCTCCCCCTGGATCACACTGTATCCTGTATGGGTAGCTGTATCCTCCTGTGCACTCAACCTGCTACTATCATATGCGCCTGGATCCCATATATATGTATCCAGACACGTGCTATGGTCATCCTGACTGCTAAAGAGTGCATCCTCATCAATGCAGGCCGATCCTGGAAGTCCGTGCTCCATCAATCGGTCTATCTCCACCATCTGCTCAACTAAGGGAGTCTCCAAAAGCGGTGACTCAATCTCCTCATGTGGATCTGTGTAAGGTCCACTGTCTCCAAGTCATGTCTCTCCTCCTGGATCTGTGGATCCCTATGTCCATGGTGTGCATCCCTCACACAAGGCTCATCAACCCTATCTGACATGCCACTGACCTCCTCATGTGACGTGGCTATCAGGGGTGTCTAGAAGGATGACATATGTGTCACGACCATCATGGGAAGCTCATTAGTTCTATGTGCTAACACGTGTGACTCCTCACTAGTGTCACCACTCTGTTGGGGTGTAAGGTCCTCAATAGTAGGTGATATGTCTGCTGAGACATTGGTGCTATCGTCCTGTCCATCTAGCTGCCTATCCACTACACAAGGGTCATCATCCTCCTCAAGTGTGCAAGTGTCACTAGCCTCTGTGCAAGATTCGCCATCACTAGCCTCTGAGGTAGAGTCACTATCACTAGCCTCTGTGCAAGAGTCACTGTCATCATCAGATTGCTTCGAGTCAGCATCTATCACTCCATCCTCACGCACCTCATCATCACTGTCATGGCATACCTCAATAATGTGCTTTTGATCCTTACCCCTGCACCTATGATCTGGCTCCCACGGCCCCTTGCAATAGTGGCAAGGTTGTGTGCTCCTAATGGGCGTGGGGTCTCTCTGTTCTTCCCACCATTTAGCTGCTTCTTTTCTCTTTTTATCTACTATGATGATCCCATGTAAAATATCCTCTTCGGTCCAACTGGGCTTTATGTAGGCTACATACTGAGGAAAGGTTATTATAGCCTTAGTTTCCTCGCTAAGGCCGTGATAAATGATCTCCAAACATGATATCTCAAGGCATATCCTATCCATCTCTCCTTATGGCTCTGTATGTATGTGCTAATTCCCACTGGCTGGTAGGAATCTAAGCTTTGATACCACTGTAATGATCCCAAGCCATTATGCAAGGATCATCACGGTTTTGGTGTCTTTTAAAACTTTTTTGGTTGTGGAATTTCGTCAAACACTTTGCTGTCCTACTTGTTTAGATGTATTTACTTGCTGAATGGCCTCTTGATTTCGGCCTTAGGGTTTACTGATGTGTTATATATGTGTATTGCAGCTATAAACAATAAGAGACAACCATGGAACATACCTCAACCATATGCAATATGATAGACACGCCAAAACATCCCAAATATGATTTTATTCATGAAATAGAGAAACCTGCTACAATGAAGATGCCAATCTGGAATGCTCAACAGATGGCTAAAAAGATAGACAATAGAGCTGCTACAAATGCTCCAATAGAAGACTCCAACACGCCTCCAAAGGCTGGATATACAATGAAGACTGAATACAATAGATCTGGGCCATAAAAATGCTAAACCCCCAAGCTGGAAGGTGCCACGCCCTGCTGGATAGCTGAAGCCCCTCAACAATTCGGCCTTGCTGCCAAAAGTGTCCAATCATCCCAAGAAATATGCCAATTGATAGATCGGGCAACTGTAAGGACAACCCAGGTGTCCAAATCTCCAAATCCACTCTCAAACCCTGTAGATCTGAAACTCCTCCACTGAATGGTGCGCTCCCCTGGATAGCTGAAACCCTAATAATTCGGCCTGGACGAATGAGGCCTCCAAACCTCCTGAAACTCTCCAAAATGATAGATTGGGGCTTGGCTACCTCCTTTGTGAAGTCCTAAGCGAAATGGTGAAGATTTGAGCTAGCAAATGACTGAAATCAATTTCTGAAGTTTGCTCCTCTCCTCCAATTCGTCCCATGCATCTAATAAATCAAATAGCACCTAAAACTCCTCATGAATGGACTAGATCTGATGTCCAAGGCCCTGCAATGAA
>JZKD02S0073421.1:152098-164514 GCA_000966675.3 Picea glauca | reverse complement strand
GCCCTGCAATGAAAACCCAAGTGATAGAATCTCCAAAAGCCCTGCCAATCTCCTACAACGAATCTCTCTCCAAGGATGGTGTGCCCCCCTTGCTGGAAACCCCCAATGGTGCGCCTTCCTTCTCTTCCTGTGCCTGTGGTTGTGTAGAACCCTCCTGCACTGATGTAGAACCGAGCTAGAATGGTGTGGGAGAGTATTGCATCTCCAAGACCAAGCTTGGGACAAGCAAGGTGGAATCTTTCACCACCGAATCGTCCTCTAGGGTTTGTTAAGTCAAAACCCTCAAAACCCCCAAGAGATGGGCCCTCTAGCTAGAAGCCAGAAATCCAAAAGATAAACATACATGAATGAATGAGAAGAGATCCTTGCCTTTCCTTTATACTTTTTGCTGTCCTTGTCCCTCCAAAGTGACTTTCATTTTATTAATATTTAATTAATTAATTAAATCACTTTAATTAATTAATTAACCTTTTTACCTCTGAAAAACACCTTATCTCTCCTTGTGGCTTCCCTCGTCACTGAAAGTCACTTCTCACCATCCCATTCTGTAGTGTTGCTTCTCTCGATTCCAATGAGCTATTACACTGAGAGGTTCCTCCAAGTAATGTGCCCAAAATGACCTCTTCAGTGAATTCAATTGACTTATAGCTCAAAATAGTCAAAATCATGGAAATAGTCGGAATGCAACGGAACCAAAGCCAACCTGTGCGGAATGGCTCATAATGATGGAATATGATGAGCAATGCGAGCTAGACCCCACAATGCCTCTCAATAACCCCTGTACTCTCTATAACATCCATTTGGCTACTCTGGTCATCATAAACCTTTGCACTGTGATGATGTCCCAAAGTGGGGACATTACAGTATGTACGCGATTGTGCCCACCTGCAACCCGGGTACATACGCGACTGTGCCCACTTGCAACCCACGTATGTACGCGACTGTGCCTACCTGCAACTCGCGTACATATACAGAAAACCCTTGTATGGACACCTCCGTACAATTCGCTCCCTGCGACTTTTCTTCCTCTAGGCCAGATTTGCCACCATGCAAAATTTTCCTTTGTTGAAGACACCAAGCTATCTAGCACAAGTGCAGACTCACTTATGGTAGCTCCATCTTGTCTCCACACACTCTACACCGTATGAAATGTCACAATGACCTCTCTCCTTTATATACAATCCTTAGGGGCCACCGTAGAAGCCCCTCTACAAAGTCAACACCAAATTAGACTTTCCTGTGGGTGTGAAGCCCCATCACAAACCCACAAATCCCATCACCAAACCCATGAAGCCCCAACTTCATTCCAAATGCGGTTTTCACCAAACTGAAAGTGTGATGTAGTGCCCGCGACAATTCCCACATGCCCAACACCTAGGGCCATGTGAGAATACCTGCTCGAAGCTACAAAATATCAACATGGAGGTTCTAACTTAGAGATCGGATCAGAGGGGAAACTAGGAGAAAATGAAGACCTAGAAAAGGAGTCGAGGAAAGAGTATCCAAGTTCTAGTGCCATTACCCTTTCATAGTCATTATTTAAAATGGAAGCGAAAGTGGATATCAAGCCATACCAAGGTGAGATTGATGCATTAAAGTTGAATCATTGGTTGCAACAATTAGAGGTCTATTTCAGTGTTCACAATATAGATGAGGAGCAGAACATTTCATTTGCTTGAGTGAAATTAGAGGGCCATGCATTAACTTGGTGGGAAACCCACACAGAGATACTTAGGTTGGAGGGTGATCCACTAGTAACTGAGCGAGAGGATTTCAAAACCCTCATTAAGTCCCAGTTCTGCCCTATTGGGTATGTAGAGGACCAAGGGATCCGTTGGCATTACTTCAGGCAAAGGCAGGGGCAGAGTGTGCAAGAGTACACCACCGAATTCATGAAAATGGCTATCATGGTGAGTATCTCTCCCAAGAATCTAGATGTACTCCTCAAGTATTTGGGGGGTCTACACAGTCATTTGTGAAAGCAAGTGATGCTCTTCAAGGTCAAGACAATTGATGAGGCTTGTGTGCATGCACAGTATTTGGAAAATATAGGCCAAACAAAAGGACATCGAAGTGGTTCCAAACAGGAAGAGCACCATGATGCTTCCAAGGAGGGAAAGAAGAAGTGGAAAGGGAAAGATAAGAAGACGACAACCATTGTGCATCAATGCAAGGATCCAAGTAACCACTGTAACCATTGCAATATCAATGGTCACATTGAAGAAAAGTGTTGGAAACTACATCCAAAGCGGAACCCTAAGAATCGTAAGAAGGATGCCATGAAGAAGAACCTTATAGCCACAAATTCAAGCAATTAGGTAGAGAGCAACTCAAATGTGGATGGGAAGATTGTTTGCACTTCATTGCAGAAGGAGGTGAATTTGAGTAGCCTTCATCACAAGGAAGAGAAGGAGATGACAAATCTCTTCCATATCAAGATCCAGGTCAAGAAGACCAAGGTATATGCTCTATTCGATTCCGGTTCACAGACCAATCTCATAGCAATTGATTTGGTCAACAAGCTTGGGTTGGAGGTTCATGATCATCCTAGCCCATATCCACTAGGGTGGGTAAACAAGGATGCAGAGATCAAGGTCACGAAATAGTGTAAGATCAAATTTGCTGTAAGTGTAGATTTTGTTGATGAAGTGGAGTTAGATGTAGTACCCCTTGACGTGTGTGTAGTGTTTGGAAGCCCCTACATATATATGAGGGATGCGATCTTCATGTAGAGAGCAAACCAGTGCTGCCTGATCAAGGATGGGAAGTCTTTCATCATCAATGCGCATAAAGGTAAATTAAAGATCTCACTGGTAAGTGCCATCTAGGCCAAAAAGTTGATTAGTTCAAGTAAGAAGTATGTTTTTCTTTTCTTACGAGAGAATCAACCGGGTGATGAATCAGTAAAGAGTAAAGGCTTCCCTAGGGGGATGTACTAAAAAGTAGAAACAACAGTTGGAGGAGTTGTTGTAGACATACAGAGGAGTGCTCTAGGAGCCTAAAGGACTCACACCTAAGAGGGAAGTGGAGTACGAGATATAGTTGTTTCCTAACTCTCCATTACCAAATATTGGGCTATATAGACAGTCTTTTTTGGAAGCAATTGAAGTGAAGAAACAATTGCATTTACTGCTGGAGCAGGGAGTAATTCGACCAAGCACCTCACCTTGTGGGTCACCTATCGTCATCGTACTGATGAAGGATGGGGCTTGGCGAATGTGTATTGACTACCGAGCTTTGAACAAGATTACACTTGAGAATCGATACCCTCTACCCAGGATCTATTATTTGTTGGACCAATTGCAACATGTCGAGTACTTCACAAAGTTGGATCTCAAATCGAGATACCACCAGGTATGTGTCAAAGAAGAAGACACTTGGAAGATCGCCTTTAAGAGAAGGCAAGGTTTGTATGAATGGTTGGTCATGCCATTTGATTTATGTAATGCACCAACTACATTTATGAGATCGATGAATGATGTATTGTGCCCATATTTAGATTCATTTGTTATAGTATATTTGGATGATATATTGGTTTATAGCTCTACATGGGAGGAGCACCTCTCACATCTCATGCAAGTGTGAGAGACTTTGAAAAAGCATCAATTGCTAGCTAACTTCAAGAAATGTGAGTTTACTTAGCAATCATTTGCGTATTTGGAGTATGTGATCAGTGGAGGGGAGCTCAAGATAGATCCTGCAAAGACGAAGGTCATCATAAAATGGCCAGTTCCTACTAATGTCATTGAAGTTAGGAGCTTTGTTGGAGCGACACAATACCTACAGGAGTTCATAACATCTTTTTCAGTGGTAGTTGCACCACTCCACACCATAACAACCAATGGTAAGAATTTTCAGTGGGGAAAGAATTAGCAGAAAGCATTCGATGAGCTAAAACGAAAGATCAGTCAAGCACCAGTTCTTGCATTGCCTAACTTGCAGAAGCCCTTCGAAGTGGAGACAAATGCAAGTGGATATGCTATGGGAGTAGTTTTGATGCAAGGAGATAAGTCGATATGCTATCATTCTGAAATGTTTCATGGGGGAGTCTTAAACTACCCTACCTATAATAAGGAAGTCTATGCCTTGGTTCAAGCTGTTAAGAAGTGGAAGCAGTATTTGATGGGCAAGGAAACCTTTATCCACACAAATCACTAGCCATTGCAATATTTACAGGCCCAGAGTAAGCTTCAACAAACCAGACATTACAAGTGGATGGGGTTTTTGTAGCAATTTCATCTAGTCATCAAATATAAGAAGGGAAACATTAATAAGTTGGCGAACATGCTTTCAAGGCCACCCACATCCAATATTACAGCTTTGGGAACTTTTATGCATATGGAGCCTTTTACCCATGATACATACAGAGGCACACACAAAAGATGAGGACTTCAAGGAGGTGTTTCAACAACTATAGGGCCAAATTCATGTAGAAGAAGGTGACAACAAGGTTGACTATCATCTCTAGAATGGGTTACTCTACGAGTTAGACAAGCTATGTGTTCCTAAAGGTGAAAGATTGCAACTTATCAGAGAGGCTCACACCTCCAAAGTTGCAGGACATTTTGGTGTTGGGAAGACAATTGCTAACTTACAAAGGTATGTGTATTGGCCCAAAATGTAAGAAGATGTAGCATGGTATATTAGAGGATGCATACTTTGTTGTACCAACAAGCTCAGTAATAGAAAACAAGGTTTTACCATCCCTTACCTGTACCCACTCGACCTTGGGAAAGCATTTCCATGGATTTTGTGGGAGGTTTACCAACAACTAGGAAGGGACATGACTATTTATTTGTGGTAGTTGATAGGTTCAACAAGATGTGCATTCTTATGCCTTGTAAAAATTCCATCAAAGGACAAGGCACAACAAACATGTTCTTTGAATAGGTCTGGGTGCACTTTAGGATACCAAGGAGCATCATCTTAGACAGGGATACCAGTTTTCTAAGTGCCTTTTGGACTACACTTTGGGAGAAGATGGACACTAAGTTGAAGAGATCTACAACATTCCATCCATAGACATATGGGTAGACATAAGTAGTCAATAGAACTTTGGTGCAACTTTTGAGGGGTTACAATTAGAAGCATCTAAAGACCTGGGATGAAAATATGATCTATATTCAACACTCTTATAAAAGAGTAGTGCACACTTCTATTGGTAAGTCCCCTTTTGAAAGTTGCTTTGGGTATTTTCTGCCCTCACCCCTGGGTGTTGTTTATGGACAACAAGGAGGAGTGAGGGAAGACGTCACAGGAGAGGCGTTAAGAGCATAGAAATTTGTTGAAAAGATTAGACAGATCCATTTGCAAGTATAGGAGACACTGAAGAAGTCATAGGAAAAGTATAAGGCTAGACATGATCAATACAAAACTGAGAAATCATTCAAAGTGGGAGACAGAGTTTGGTTACAGTTGAACAAGGAAAGGCTATAGGGCCTTGGTAAGAAGATCAAGGGTTTGCGGTACGGCCCTTTTGAGTTATTGGAGAAGGTGGGAGATAATGCCTATAGATTTAGTCTACCACCATACATGCACATTTACTAAGTAGTGAATGTGGAGAATTTGAAACTCTATGAGCTTTCCATGTTGGATCAGGAGGTGGAGCAAGTCCTACCTACCATAGAGGACTTAGCCCTAGATGCTCAGGAAGAGTTGGCAAAAGACACAGTTTTGCGGGGGAAGTCTAGAGCTACAAGATAGGGGCACCATGACCTTTGGTAGATTGGGTTGAAAGGACAACTTTTGGGCAAAGCAAAATGGTACTCCAAGGAGAAGGTATAGGAAAAATTTCTTCACCTCATTTAGTAAAGCTTTTGGGGACCAAAATCCTCCCTAAATGGGGAGATGATTTGGATTGGATCATCATACAATTTGTCATCTATCTTGATACTTTCTGGGTGGAAAAAATTGGAGGAATCAACATGTAGGTTCATTTTAGTGGTAGGTCCCAGTTTTGAAAATTGGGGTCCAGAACCTTCTGGAGCCATTTTGAGGCATTAAACAACATTTTTTTGGGGTTATAGTGTTCAAAACTTGCACCCACACCCTTGATAGCGTTCGACACTTCGGGACCTTTCCAACTGTGCGAACAACTTCTTAATCGAAGTTCGTATGCAAAAGTTATGCCTTCTGTAAGTTGACCTACCTTGTTGACCACCATGGTACGAGTGGATGCCACGTCAACCCTCATTACTCAAACGTGTGGGGCTAGCCACATGTGGATTTTCAAGAAGATTCTAGAAGGTCCAAACCTGATCACTAATTGAGGGTTGAGGAAGTCAAAACCCTAACCCTAGACAACTATCGGGCTATGTTAAATACCAGACCACTAGGAGGAGAAAGGGTTCCATTCTTTAGCATTGTACTTGTTCCATAGTTGAGTAGAGAAGATAGGAGTGGTATTTTGAGAGCATAACAGAGGAGGGAAAGATTATGTAGCAACCATATAGGCCACAATATCCAAGGAAACTCCATAGTGAGTGCCTTTTTCTTTGTATTTGCATTTCCATAATTGAAGAAAAGAGAGTAGAGCATAGGCCTCACGTTCTAGCTGGGTTTTCTCTTGTACTGGGTTTCCCAAGATATATCTTGTGTACATTTGTGTGTAGATGGTGTGTTCTTTTGCTCATTTCTTTCATTTTCATAATTAAGTTATTTCATAAATTCAAGCAAAGCTAGTAATTAACTAGTCTGGGATCTAAGGAAATAAACTTCAAAATCTAAGATTTCAGAATAGTTTAAGAGCTGTTGTGACGAACTGTTCTAGTGGAATATCCACAACAATTTATAGATCACAAGCCCTCATTGGTAGGCCGAGGAAAGAAGGCAGGCCCCAAGAAGGGTCACAAGGAATATTCATGTTCATTAGAACATGGGAAGAAATACTTTAGTCATGTGAAATGTTTCAAGTGCCACATGATTGGCCACTATGCATCTCAGTGTCTTGAGAAGAAGGCAAAGAACAAGAAGTAGAAGTAGTTTGCAACGAGTTCAAAAGCTTTTGGAGTGGATGAGTTAACATCCATTGTATCATGCCTTTCCACTGACACTATCTTTGGTATAGGGTCGTATGTGGATAGTGGAGAATCTAGACACATGACATTCAACAAGAAGGCTTTCAACAGAGTTCAAGTGCAAGAGATCGACATACAAATGGAGTTGGGTGTTGATGCCACATATCCAATTATTTAAATGGGATCTCTCTCTTTCTACATGCCATTATGTAATGTTCTTGAGTTGAATGCTATTTTCTATGTTCTTGGTTTAACTAAGAATATTTTTTAGTTTTAGCCGTAATATATCTTAAGCATGTGGTCAAGTTTGATGATAAGCAAGTCATCATTGTAGATTATAACTAGAAGAATGGTCGAGTCTTGGCCAAGGTGTGCGAGAAGGTGGCTTGTAGAACCTTTGAAACATGGTGTGCTTTAGTGAATGATTGTGACAAGCTGGGAGAGCTTTGACACAAGAAATTTGGTCAACTGCTCTATGGAGCACAATCATTCTTGAAGGACATATGCAGGGAATTTTGGACTTCAAGATCCAAAATCTAGGAGTGTGCAAGGGTTGTGCACTTGGCAAGCATACAGATACTACTTTTCCAAGCATTGAGCATAAATCAAGAGAGATGCTTGATTTGATTCACTCAGATGCATGTGGACATATGTCATCAACTCCTTTGGCATGTAACATTTATTATGTTTCATTTATTTATGATTCCTCGAGAAAGACTTGGATTTATTTTATGAAGATCAAGGATGAAGTCTTTAGTAACTTTCAAGAGTTTAAATATCCTGTGGAGAATCAGACAGGAGGTTCGACAATAGAGGAGAGTACACTTTTTTGTAGGGCAAGAGGGAGTTGATAGTGCCTTACAACCCACAACAAATTGAAGTTGTGGAGAGGGAAAGCCAGTCCACCATAAAGACAACTAAGGCTATGATCCATGACTTAGATTTTCCACGTGTCTTTGGCTAGATGTGTGCAATACAATGGTGTACATTTTGAATTGATGTCTTCATAATGCATTAAAGAATAGAAGAAGCCTTTACTAGTGAGAAACCATATGTATCTCACTTTGATGTATTTGGATGTCTTGTTTATATTCATGTGCCTAACGAGAAGAGAACTAATTTTGAACCCTCAAGTATCAAGGGTACTTTTGTTTGGTATAGTGGAACGTCCAAGGCTTATTGGATCTAACATTCTAGTGTAGCCAAAGATAGTCTGTTGACATGGGAAAATGTCGGCATTCAACGACATAGGTTCACTCGGTGAAAGGGTCCAATTAGACCTTTCTCCACTGAAAGTGATGAATCCTTTAGTTATGGACCAACTACTGTAATTTGGGTTTATGATTTAAATGTAAAATGAAGCTAAGACTGCAAATGCAAAATGCAACTATTCTAGCAACTAATCTAATAACTAATCTAATCTTATCTAGGAGTGTTTAAGAATTGGTTGACATGAAACAAAGGGAGAAATAAAACAACAAAGAGAATAGTCCACCAACTATAGGTGGCACAAACTCCATAGTAGCTCTAAGAAACCAAGGATAGCCTACAAGTCGTCGAGATATATCTACATCACATCAACTTGTTAGAATTACACAAGATAAGTAAGCATAGATGTTACATGCACAAGAATAGTATATAGATTGCAACATCCATCCCTATAAGCTTCAAGAAAACTATGAATGATGAGAATAGTCTACAACCATTCACAACTTGCAAGAGTATAAGAACACAAGTTAACGACATCTCTATTCAACATACGAAGATAGCTGACAATATCAAAATAGAACCTTTTGCATGAGTGCAAAGATTCCTTTTATAAGTTTTACCAACGACTCTTGGCCTTCCAACTAATTGACTCTTGGCCTTCCTATCATACTTGTCTTTCCATCCTTACATTATTTTGTCTTCATCCTAAATTGGATGATGAGGTTATTCTTTTATCAATATTACAATTATTCTCAATTCATGTGCACTTACAACCAATAGTTTGTCCTCTTGTGCTTACAAGCATCAAACAATGACTTTGGCCATTAGTGTAAACTAGTTTGGATTACATTACATTTCAATTGCTTGCAAGTTAGAGGCCTCTTTCTTCTTTATCCTTGAGATTAGTGCAGCCTTGGAGACCATCTTTCATTGTTCTCCTTTGATTGGTCTTATTGGAGGTTGTTCGGTCTTTGCTGCTACTTCTTGATTGTGTGACCTTCCCTTTGATGTCCTTTTTCTCTTCAGTATGCAACTTGCATCCGTGCAATCCTCCTCCATGCTTCAATTCTTCCATTTAGTTTTCTTTTAAGCTTGATCTCCTCATATAAGTGGTAAAAATCCTCAATACAAAAGTATTGATGTAAGGGATTTGAGGCTTGCTAGCTGAAGGGATCTTTGATCCGGTGGTGCTTTCTTCCCTTCTTACCATAATTTTGCGAAATGACACAAGAAACCTTCATTAAATATTCCTCGTGGATACTTTGCAACCAATGAGATGATAAGCTTCCATATGCAATCAACAACATAAGTTTTCATACAATGTGCACATTCTTGAATATTGAAAAGTGTTAATACAAGTTTGCTCTGAATGATTTAGAACATGCAAATTGTGTGAACAATTGAATCTATAAGAAGCTTTTGTCAATCAACCTCTTTATGACAAACATAAATAACGATGGCTCTTGCAATGGTTTTCCCACAACAAGGATTCTTCTCATGCTCTTTCATTAAAGCCTTTCTTAAAAATCTACACATTAAATGGAAGTATTAATCATGCCATCAACTCAATTAGCATACAAAGGAAGAACTTATATATATTTCTGAATGAAGTAAAAGCTCACTTTAAAGCATGATCACCATGGTGAAATCCAAGCTTTTAATGGGAAACTCTTTTGAAATTCTTGCTGCAATGCACATGAAGATACCAGTAAGAGTTTATCAAAGTGGCTTTGGCATTTTTACATCGCAAGGTATACCATTCAATCATACAACCATTGCATCCACTGGAACATGATGGAGAAGATAAAAGGAATGGGGTGTGAGCCATTCCACTTGCATGTTCGTTGCTCCATCCTTTGCCTTACAATTTCACAAGTTGCAAACTTATGATGCCTTTTCTCTAAGCCTTTCACAAAAATCTGCATTATAAATTTGAGTGTTAGACCAATGAGTCAAAGGAAAAAGATATCCAAAGAATGGTTTCAGAAGGCTTCTCCATTGGTGATAAGAGCAATATTTTCTCAAGTAGATCTACAAGAGATGGCAAAGAAATCAAGGGATTACTCCGATAGAAAGGTCTACCAATGAAATCTCAAGCTTAAAGCTGTTAAAAAACAAGGAATTCTATCAAGCAAGCTTACGACTTGTTTTTTTCATTGTTAACAAGAATGCCAACAAAGGATTCATCAAGTTGGTTTGCCTTCCCATCTTACTTCTTCATTTGTAAAGAAACTCGTTAGTAACCTTGAGACAATTTAAAACCCTCATTTCTTTGATTGTTGTTATAAAATTTTACTCTTCCTTTCTCTCGACAGTGCTTGATGATCGAAAACACATTTAGTTTTCTTGTAGCTCAATTGCTTTGTCGTTTGCCACCTCTCCAGCCATTGTGGCAATGGAAAATCGATTTTCCTGGTGAAGGATGAGCTATGGATAGAAAGGGAACCATCACCCTCACTTCGAGGATTAAAACACACTGCCAAAGGGTTACTTGATCTCGTTTGCAAATACCAACCAATAAGCAACTATTAGATCTTGAGAACATTGCTCGAAAAACCCAAACGCATTTGTAGCTCAATCTTTTTTAAAGGGGTACACCACTCTATGGTCTTTGGGCTGGCAATGGAAAATCAATTTTCTTGGTGAAGGATGAGCTATGGATAGCAAGGGAACCATCGCCCTCACTATGAGGATTAAAACACACTGCCAAAGGGTTACTTGATCCCATTTGCAAATACCAACCAATAGGCAACTATTAAATCTGGAGAATGCTGCTTGAACAACCCAAACACACTTGCAGCTTGTTCTTTTTTAAAGGGTTGCACAACTCTATGGCCTTTGGGTACTGCATATCACTTGAGAGATGGAAAGAATGCTTGCTTGTTTGTTGGGATGATTTCGAACAAGCATGAAATTGCATATTGATTTGGAGAAGAGAAGGAGTGGCTAGCTGATGAAGAAGGAGGTTATGGGATGAAAGCAAGGCATAATGAGGGAAAAGAGGTAGTGTATGACCTTTAAGTACCCCAACGCTTAGCCTACGAAGAAAAAATGGGAGTTGCACTTCATAAACAACCAATCCGAGCATGCCAATCGCTAAGTTCAAGGGTCGTAAGGAAAATCAGTTGGCTAAGATATCAATAATCAAACAACAAGGTGAAGTGAGTGATTTGCCTTATGGAGGCAAATTGCTCAGTTTAAGGCTCAAAAAGGTCAATTGCTGAGTACGGACAATAGGCAGCTTGATAAAGTGACCGCTTTGCCTTTTGGAGGTAAATCGTTGAGTTTGGAGCTTAATAAGGTAAGATTGCTGGGTTTGGAGGACCACTGGCCTTGAACCTTGTGATTTGGCTTTTCTTGGCCCAATTGTCTAAAAAATTAAATTTCAGCACTTTCCTTGGGCCCGAAATGGCAAGTTTCAACCACCTCACTCATCAAGGGGCAATCGTTGAGGTCAGAGGCTCGCTAGCCTCACAACTCAGCAATTCATGAGGAAAATTGTTGGGTTGGGTAGCGAGCAAGCTTCCCAACTCAGTGATTTCACTCTCCTTGTCAGAATGTTGCTTGGAGTGGAGGAAAACTTCATGAAGGGCCTACAAACTTAATTCTCAACTCCTCATAGCAAATTACACTGTTAAATAACTGAAACATTGAATTTCAAATGTTGCTTAACAATTTTGAGGCTTCTTCGACTTGTCGGTGGTCGCGAGAAGTCATTGAAGCTCTGACACCTTCATAGCAAATTACACTGTTAAATAACTGAAACATTGAATTTCAAATGTTGCTTAACAATTTTGAGGCTTCTTCGACTTGTCGGTGGTCGCGAGAAGTCATTGAAGCTCTGACACCTTCATAGCTTTCCACACACCAAAATGAGGTCTAAAACCGTGTTGCTGAAATCTTACATTCATCTCAAAACCTTGTATGCAAGCTTGGGATGAACGTCAAACTCAAAGGAGGCCCGATGGATAATTAAAAATGAATTAAAGTGAGCATAGGTGCAATCCCTTGGTTTCTTGTCTTAATAAAACCATAACTCCTTCGTTTGATCTCGTATCCCTTAACCCTCTATTGTAGAGTGTGTTGACCGCTCGTTTAGCACGGAGGTCAACTCATATATAATGAAGATTATCTATGTCGAAGACAGCAGGGTTCTACTGGGTGTTTTTAAACACCAGCACTTATATTTTT
>JZKD02S0073421.1:124341-137935 GCA_000966675.3 Picea glauca | reverse complement strand
GTTTCCTGCAACATAGGTTTGTAATGGATTTTGGCCATTTTTGGGAGATCTAGAGGCCGATTTGAGGCTAGATCTTGGGAGGAAGTTGGGAGGATGATGCCCACTTCAAATCTATATAAACCAGGGGTTTTTGGCATCCTAGAGAAAGGTTCAAAAGAGGAGAAATGTTGTAGAATTGTGAAGCCAAATCCATTTTTATGCAGGGAAGCCATTGAGGAGGGAAACTTTGCAGGCCAATTCCGAGAGCTTCGCTCAACCGTTTTCAGTGCCGTCAGTTGTGTTGGGTTCTTGAGGTCGAGCATAACACAGCTTGACCAGTTTGTAATCCAATTGACACTTTTCTGATGTACTTTTGAAGCATTGAAGAGAAATAAGAAAGCCTCACCCACTGAGACAAAGGCCTGGAGACGTAGGCAATCTTGCCGAACTCCGTTAACAACTTTGCTGATTCTTTGTGCTTACTTTCAGATTTGCATTTCTTATTATGGCTGCCATGATATATCATTAATTTCTTCCTCTTTCTTCAATTCCTAAATGGTTAATGAACTCATGCTTTAAAACTTAACCATAGTCTTAAAAGATTATTTCGGATCAAGTGGTATCAGAGCATGTTGACGGTTGGTTTTTGAGTTTGCATGATTACCAGGGAAAAACTGAATCGTGGTGAAGGCGAGCTTGTCGAAGAGAATCCTGAGATTGGATCGAGAAAGAGGACTTCTCAAAGTGAGAAGATGGCATCGGAAGAGGGACTTTCTCACAACGAGATAGAGTTTCAAAAGAGCTTCTTCGCCATATCGGAGATGGTAAAGGTTTTATATGATGATTACTTGGAGTGGAAGAGACCGATTCTAGGTGAATCTTCAAAGGTCAAAAGTGAAAAAGGAGAGGATCCTCCTAAAACTCCTCCTTCACCTCCTTCTTCTCCATCGACTTCTTCTTTTTCAAGTACAAGTTCCAAATCCACCGCAAGAAAACATTCCCATAAACATAAACCTGATATGCCTTTACTTAAGCTTGATGTGAAGTTTGAATTACCCATGTATGATGGTGAAGTCAATGCAGAGAGGTTTGATAACTGGGTCAGACAGATGGAAGTTTATTGCAGTGTGCAACAAATCAAGGATGAGGCAACTCAAATCAAATTGTCATCGCTTCGTCTTGCAGGCACAACACTCATCTGGTGTCAAAGCAAGTTGCAAAATGGCACACAACAAGTGGGTAATATATTTCCATCATGGCAAGGTTTTGTTTCTGCACTTAGAAAGCAATTTTATCCTTTGGGTTGTAAAGAGAAGTCTTTAATTGAATGGCAAGATCTTAAACTAAGAAAGGGACAAACGGTGCAAGAATACATAGATGAATTTCGTAAGATGGCATTAATGTTAGACATTCCATTACATACCCAAGAAACTCTTATGAAGTATATAGGAGGTTTACCTGCACACATTCGTAACATTGTATTTATGTTTGGACCTACTAATCTTGATGAGGTTTCTGTTTAAGCAACATACATTGAGGCAGGGAAAACAAGAGTTGGTGTATCAGGGGAATCGTCTTCAAGAAAAGAGGACAAAAGGAAGGGGAATGGCAAGAAAGAAAATTCAGGGACAAGAAGGGAAGAAAATCTCTCTTGCAAGCATTGCAAGAAAGAAGGGCATGATGATGACCATTGCTGGCAATTGCATCCCAAGAAAAGACCGAAGTGGTTCAAAGAAAGGAAAGGGAGGCAAACAGTTGCAGCAACAACACAGACAATAGACTTGGGATCAGATTCGGGTGATGAGTCTAAAATCACAATAGTTGGTTTGACAAGTAAAATTGGTGATGGATATGATTCTAGAAGTAAATTATTTCGCATAAGGGTCATAATGAAACATACTAAGGTCGACACATTGATAGATAGTGGATCTCAATCTAACTTGATTTCAGAGGAAGTGGTTAAACAATTGGGATTAAACACTCAGATACATCATAAACCTTACTCACTTAAATGGATAAGCAACAATTATAAATTGCACATAACAAAGCAATGCACTTTAAAGTTTGCAATTTCATCAAAATTTGTGGATGAGGTAACGTGTGATGTGGTGCCACTCAATGAATGTGGAATGGTCTTAGGCAGTCCTTATTTGTATGATCGTAAAGAAATCTTCTACAGGGAACATAATCAATATCACTTAATCAAAGAAGGCAATGAATATGTTGTACATGCTCATCACTTAAAAGCAAATCAATCTCTTCAAACAATGGAACAATTAAGGAAGGTAGCTTATGCAAGAAACACACCTATAATTGTGCCAAGTAAAGTAATTGATCTTAAGCATGAACATGAGATTGTTGTAGAATGGAAGTTCAATCATACTTTGCTTCAAGATAAGATAATGTCGTGCAAGTACTACAAACATATTAGCTCATTTGCAGTCATATTTTTGATGTTATCGCTGCTAATGTTTTCAACATGGATGGTAGTGGCTTCAGTAAGATGTGAAAGAGTACAAGTGGCTAACAATATGTTGTCAGTTGTCATGGTTGTTTTGCAATTGATCTTGATGAGACAGGTGCACAGGACACAGAGTTTAAAGATAGAGAACAAGTGGGGTGGCCTATCCCGCACTTGATGACTAGTTAATATCCTTTTGGAGGACCAAAAGGTCTTAGTGGGGAGGCGTGATCCAAAATGGATCCAGGAAGGCCTAAAAATCAAAGTTTTAGGAATCGGACGAAACTAACACCATTACGTCCGTCTCGTCGTGCTGATTTCGACCATATATTTTTTTCCTCAAATGGACACCGTATGCGAAAGTTATCGCGTTCTGACCAAATTCCCAAAAAGGAAAAAAGTCAACTGGTCAAAGTCAACAGTCAAAGTCAACGCTAACATCAGTAGTACAACAGGTGATGTCAGCATGACGTCATCATGTTGACGTGGCATCACTAGGAGGTGACACGTGTCACTCAAATTCAACTTTTTCAGGCTGAGTTGGCACCTGTAAGGATTTGACATGTGGCACAGTACGGATGACATGTGGCAGTCCATACATGACGTGGCCCAATGATACGCTGACACATGGTAGTACGGACGACAGCTGGGCTGTATGGATGTTGATGTGGCAGGGTGACTGTGCAGTACAGACGTGATGTGGCACGACACATGGTTGTACGACAGGGGACGTGGCAGGTGACTAGGCTGTACGAAAGCTGACTGGGCTGTATGACGATGATGTGGCTCGCTGATTGTACGCTGACTATGCTGGTGACTGGACAGTATGGGCAATCTCGAGGCGACACGTGGCCTAATTAGAGGGCACCACACGACACCTCGGATTTTGCCAAGGATGGCTAGATCAAAAATTTTGTTGCCCGACAGTTTCGAACCCCCGATCTCCATGGGTGCAACAGCTTAACAACCAAGGTCTAACGATCTACGCCATGTATGTTTCTTTTTATCGATGTGGCAAAAAGGGTATAAGAGTTTGCGGTTGGCGGATTTGTGGGGATAGCGCTCGGTCGACAGGGCTTGCCCTGACGACCAAGGCACGTGACTAGGGCTGCGAACCGGGGCTACAACCGTTGCAGGTGTGTACAACTAAGGACTAGGGCATATGGGGTATGCCATACGATCGAGTTTTAGGGGCCAGCTAGTAGAAGGGTGCGTGGGAGTTTAGGAGTTAACGACCAAGGGCCGAGGTTTAGGAGTTAATGACCAGGGGCACACCAGCCTATGGCCACATGGACCATTCCCATATGACTAGGAGCCTGGGAATAGGGGGCTAGCGCGCATTTGCCCAAATATGGGTTTTCAAACCATATTATATGATTTTTTTTTATTATTAGTCTGTTTGTAATGGATTTTGGCCATTTTTGGGAGATCTGGAGCCCGATATGAGGCCAGATCTTGGGAGGAAGTTGGGAGGATGATGCCCACTTCAAATCTATTATGAAGCCAAAGCCATTTTTATGCAAGGAAGCCATTGAGGAGGGGAACTTTGCGGGCCAATTCCGGGAGCTTCGCTTAACTGTTTTCAGTGCCGTTAATTGTGTTAGTTTCTTGAGGTCGAGCAGAACATAGCCAGACCAACTTGTAATCCAATTGACACTTTTCTGATGTACTTTTGAAGCATTGAAGAGAAATAAGAAAGCCTCACCCACTAAGACAAAGGCCCGAAGATGTAGGGAATCTTGCCGAACTCCGTTAACAACTTTGCTGTTATGGTTTGTTGATTCTTTGTGCTTATTTTCAGATCTGCATTTCTTATTATGGCTGCCATGATATATCATTAATTTCTTCCTCTTTCTTCAATTCCTAAATGGTTAATGAACTCATGCTTTAAAACTTAACCATAGTCTTAAACGATCATTTCAGATCAAATAGGTCGATAAGATAACCATAGTCTTAAAAGATCATTTCAGATCAAATAGGTCTGTAAGATAATGTACGCTTTCCCATTTTGTCTAGAAGGACTGATCCAAGTGGATATCGGTGGCCACCCACCTATTCCACTGGCTCGAAAAACAGTTTTCCACCTTGGCAGTTTTTCGGGTTCCAAACTTCTGGGGCTGTTTTGAGGCCCTAAACGACGTTTTTTGGGGATTTGGGGCCGAAGTGATTGCCAGTGGCACTGATTTGGGCCAATCGAAAATTGTTCTTTTCGGTTAGACCTTTCCAACGGGCTATCGTGCGCCTAAAACGAAGATCGTATGCAAAAGTTACGACCCTGGGATGTTGATGTACTAACTTACCCAAACGGGGCCCACATGACTTTTGGCGCTTCATCTCCTAGGGTTAGGTTTTTGGATGTCTAGGGTTTTTGACATTCCTGTTTATTGTAAAAGGCATTCAGAGCCTCATTGTAACCATCTTCTTGCGAATGAGCGCAACCGTCACATCTCTTCTCAGAGATAAGCCGCCACCATTCGAGTGAAGCTGGGCGGCCCCAACCCACAAAACAAAGGACAAAGCAAAGATGGACAGTATCAGGACAACCAGTCCAAGCCGTAAGCAAAGAAGGACACTGAAAAGACAAAGAAAGATACCGGGAAGTGGTGCGACTTCCATAAGAGCCCTTGGCATAACACTGTTGACTTCCGCTCAAAGTAGTTGCTGGTGGCCGAAGTGAAAGCCTCTGAATTAGATGCAGGTTCTGACTCCGAGTTAGAATCGAAAATGGGAAGACAGATCATTGACGCGGAACCTAGTGCCATCGTTTCTACCACCAAGCTCCAGCCTGGTAAACCAAACGAGCCAAAAGAAGGAGAGCGCCTCTTCCGTTCACAGATGTGGGTAAAAGGCACCCCGCTGCACTTCATTGTTGATAGTGGTAGCCAGAAGAACCTCATCTCAGCAGAGGTCGTCAAGTGGCTGGCCCTGTCGACAACACGTCACTCACAACCCTACACCATTGAATGGCTCTGCCAAGGAAGCAATCTCCGTGTCAGCCAACATTGTCAACTATCGTACGACATCAATCCCTTCAAAGACGAGGTATTGTGTGATGTTGCTCCTCTCGAAGTTTGTAATGTTCTTTTGGGCCAACCTTATTTATGGAAACGTCATGCTGTATATGAGTCTAGGCCTCGTAGTGTTATTATTACTTTGAACAGGAAATTGTACAGGATACTCGAGGCAGTCCCTCCTAGTGCTATTTCCTTGATCTTTGCCAAGCAATGCAGGAAATTCATCTCTCAGACTGGGAAATTTGTCTTTTTCGTGATTCGCTCTCCGAGTGAGCGAAAGATCGTAGCCACATCCAGGACCTCTGCGGCCTATCTCTCCACACAATAAAAGCAAGTGGATAAGGTCGTGGAAGAATACTTAGATATCTTCTCCTCTCCTACCGGGGTACCTCTGCACTGCTAGGTCAAGCATCCTATCGATCTGACCCCAGGCGCACCGCTACCCAATGGGCCAGTCTACCGCTGCTCTCTATTAGAAAACTAGGAGATCAAGAGGCAGATCCAAGAACTGCTCCACAAGGGGCACATCTGCCCCAGCTCATCGCCTTGTGGGAGCCCAATTGTGCTTGTGCAGAAGAAAGATGGGACCCGATGACTCTGCATTGATTACCGGGCCTTGAATAAAATCACAGTCCGAAACCGGTGCCTGATTCCCCGAATCGATAATCTCCTTGATCAACTCACCGGGGCCAAATACTTCAGTAAGATTGATTTGAAGTCTGGCTACCACCAAGTCCCAATAGAACAAATAGATGTATGGAAGACTGCCTTCAAGTCAAAACAAGGTCTTTTTGAATGGCTGGTCATGCCCTTTGGTTTGACAAATGCTCCAACAACCTTTATGAGGATGATGGACGATATCCTATGACCTTTCACCAATACTTTTGTAGTGGTGTATCTAGATGACATCGTCATCTACAACAAGACTTGGGTGGAACACTTGCAACATATTCAATAGGTTTTGCACACCCTACAACAGCACAAACTATATGCAAAATTGGAAAAATGCTCCTTTGGCATGGACAAGGTCCATTACTTAGGCTACATCGTTGATCAGCATGGTGTGCATGTGGATCCAGCCAAGATCCAGGTCATCCGTGACTGGCCAGCCCCAATCACACTCACTGAACTTTGGAGCTTCACGAGCCTCACCAATTTCTATCGCAGGTTCGTGTTGGGATTCTCTCATATCTCATGGGCCCTCAACCAAGTAACCAGGGGTGGCGGTAAGGCAAAATTTGTGTGGGGCCTGTCCCAACGACAAGCCTTCGATGACTTGAATAAGCGTTTGTGCTCATCCCTGGTACTTCCGTTACCAGACCTGCAACATCCCTTTGAGATAGAGACAGATGCTTCAGACTATGCTGTGAGCGTCGTTCTCACTCAACACGACCACCCTGTGGCATATCATAGTGAGACACTATCAGATGCTGTCCGTAAGTACCCTACTTATGACAAAGAAATGTACTCCATTGTGCAAGCCTGCCGCCAGTGGAGACATTGCATTCTTGGGAAGGAGACAGTCATCCACACTAATCATAAGCCACTACAGTTCATGCAGACCCAAGGCAAATTACAGAATGATCGCCATCAGAAGTGGTCAACATACTTACAGCAGTTTCACCTCAACATCAAGTATAAAACAGGAAGTACCAACCAAGTTGTTGACTGCCGCACCTTTACGAGACAGACCCTGACTTCTTCACCACCTTCCAAATGTTGGGCTCCAACTCAATGGTCGCTAATTTCCATCTTCAGGACAGGTTGTTGTGCCGTCTGGGCCATCTCTGTGTTAGATCAAGCGAGCGCGCGAAGCTGATTTGGGAAGCTCACTATAGTCGGGTGGCAGGACACTTTGGCATCGAAAAGACAGTGGTAGTGCTGCAGAAACATTTCTACTGGCCGAAACTTCGACAGGATGTCGAAAAGTATATCAGGTCCTACACCGCCTGTGCTATTGCCAAACCGACCACTAAGAAACAGGGCCTGTACACCCCTCTGCCTACTCCTAACAGGCCGTGGGAATCCATCTCAATGGACTACATGTCGGGCCTCCCATCCACCAAGAGGGGAAATGACTGTGTTTTTGTGGTTGTTTATCGCTTTTCCAAGATGGCGATTCTAGCTGCCTACAAGAAGAACATCACAACAAAATCCACTGCCAAGCTCTTCTTTGAACGAGTATGGGTACATTTTGGGATCCCACAAACCATTATCTCAGACCGTGACAGTCGGTTCCTTAGCTCATTTTGGTAGAGCCTCTGGTCACTGCTGGATACCAAGCTCACCAAATCCACTGCCTTCCACCCCTAGACAGATGGCCAAATTGAGGTCGTCAATCGAATGGTCGTACATATCTAGCGAATGTACAATTCAAAAGACCCTCGCACATGGGATGATAGTCTTCCCTATGTCCAACATAACTACAACTGAGCCCTGCATAGCTCAACTAGCCACAACCCCTTTCAGGTGGGGTTGGGATTCTAACCATTGGGCCCCATGGATGTTGCACTACCTTTGGCGACCACCTTGGCTGACTCGTCCCCTGCTCCACCAGAAGCTGACAAAACCACCTGGTTCATTGAGCGGATCCAGCACATCCGCCATCAGGTTCAGGATATTCTACAAAAGTCTAATGCCAAGTACAAACAACGCCATGATCAACATCGGGTGCCACATAAGTTTCAGGTGGGCGACAAAGTTTGGTTGCATTTGCAGAAAGAACTCCTTACAGGGCCCCATCGGAAGCTTCGCCCACTCCGTTATGGGCCGTACACCATCACCAAAGCTGTGGGTGACAATGCTTTTTAGCTCAATATTCCCCCCTTCCTTGGCCTGCATCCAGTCTTCAACGTGGCTCTCCTTCGACCATATTTCCCACCATTATTGGACACCTTAGAGATAGCAGAGCAGTTGACACCAACAGAGCTCAACCTTGACTGCATGCAACAGACATCCAATGATTAGATTGTGGACACACAGATCAAGGGCACTCGACAACAAAGGATCCAACTTTATCGAGTCGTCAAAGCAGGGCAGCTTCTGCACCAAGGCAAGTGGCTCATCCGGCACCAAATTCAGCAGAAATTTCCTCATCTAATGGGGGAACTCAACGCAATGGAGGCCATTGCTCCCTAAGGAAGGAGGATTGATTCAGGTGGATATCGGTGGCCACCCACCTATTCCACTGGCTTGAAAAACAGTTTTCCACCTTTGCAATTTTTTGGTAGTTTTTTGGGTTCCAAACTTTCGGGGCCGTTTTGAGGTCCTAAACGACGTTTTTTGGGGATTTGGGGCTCACGTGACTATTGGAGGCACTAACCTGGGCCAGTCGAAAATTGTTTTTCTCGGTTAGACCTTTCCAACGGGCTATCGTGCGCCTAAAACGGAGATTGTATGCAAAAGTTACGACCCTGGGAAGTTGATGTACTAACTTACCCAAACGGGGCCCACATGACTTTTGGTGCTTCATCTCCTAGGGTTATGTTTTTGGATGTCTAGGGTTTTTGACATTCCTGTTTATTGTAAAAGGCCTTCAGAGCCTCGTTGTAACCATCTTCTTGCGAATGAGCACAACCGTCACATCTCTTCTCAGAGATAAGCCGCCACCATTCCAACAAGCTTGTTTTCCGCTGCATTTTACTGTTTCAGCTTATTTCCTTATTGAATAGAAAACCAGTTTTACTGTATCTCTGTTATTTTGTGTTGAGCATCTTTTAATAATTTGTATTCATTTCATTCTGCTCATAAAATCCAGATCAATGGCACACTTACACGAGATCACAAAGATGTACCCGCCCTAGTTGGATTTGGTAGGGGACTATCTCCTTGTCTAGATCGAGTATCTAGGTGCCCATTACTATATTTCTCTCTTTGGCCTTTGATGTTAAGATAGATTTTTTGATAGCACCTAGTTCCTCCTAGGGCTACCTAATTTGGTCCACTTAGTCCCAAAGCTTCCCTAGAGGAAATTATTGGACTTTGCAATGGTACATTCATATAGATTGATGATGATAAAGGGAACTCTTCTCCCACCTCTACTTGTCCTTTTGGTGCAAAGTAGTGGCTCTTATATTTTCTCCTCTTGCATAATGGTATATTTATCTTTAGTTCTTACTAGGGTTTACCCCCTTTTCCCTTCCTTTTTTTGTTGATTGAAGCTTCTGGTTAGCACGAGCAAATGACAACTGTGCTATTTTAGATTTAACATTGGGGCATTAACGTCCTACCACGCTACCAAAGTCTCCTTTGGCTAAGAAGCCACGAATGGGGGTTATCTATTCTGTCAAAGTCGCCCAGGACTTGCACTTGGCCCCACCTGTTTTTGCAAGCACATGGGTACACAAGCATGAGCACAAGCGCAAGCATGCCATCGAGAGATTTGAACCTTGGTGGGGGTGAGAACAATCCCTCACTTTCATCAACCTGGCAAAGTACCTTTTGAACACTTAGCACTTAAGTATATTCCTTTTTATTTGTATTTTCTTCAACACTTAGAAGCTGCCTTTGGCACCCTTGCATCACTATTTTGACACGTTGTACTTGTTATCCCTGATTTCATGGGATAACCAGGAGATCATGTCTCGAGGCCCATAGGTCCTAGACATGGAGTACCGAGAGCAGGATTGACCTGAGCATGACCTTGGAGGGCCCATCCTTTTCTTCTTCCATTAGCTTTATCTTGTCAACATCAGCAACATCCATCACCATCGGCTTGGTCCTGTATCAGAAGAGGTTCTTGCTCCATGAGGTAATTGGTCCAGGTATCATGGTATGTGTCACTTTTGATCATTGAAACCTTTAAATATATGCATCTGATTCCCTTTTACCTCTAACAACTGCTTGGATCTTACATTAACCCACTTGACCATGCTTGGGGAGATTGACAGGGTGCCCTAGCAAGCCTGTGCCCATAGGTTTTGGTTTGCCATCGAGGGATTTATGAAAAGCCATCGTCCGCTCCCATCATAGCACCACTATTTCACCTTGTATCCCGCTCACTTATCCCATTCCCCTTGTTCGGGCATTGGGTTGACCTGTTTGTAGGATTGCACCTTATCTTGTGGGAAGAAGGGGCTAAAGGCCCAGAAGGTAAAAGCAGCTAGTAAAAGATAAAAGCCTAGAAATAAGACCTCGAGATGCTTCGCCCAGGGATCCCCGAGAAGGCAATAAAAAACCTCTCAATAAGAAACAAGAGGGACCCGGAAAATAACAAACAAGACCTAGTCAAGAGGATAGGGGGTCTCATCACGAGCCAGCCTATTAGGTTCATGGGTACCTAACAGTATGACATTGCCACCATCTGGTTACCACGCCAGGGCAGTGACCTTTGGTTGCATGGCCAAGGGAAATGGGGTTTCATCACGAGCCAGCCTTCTCATCTCTGTGAAAGTACTTGTGGGTAACACTGTCAGCTTTGGTCACCATGCCAAGGCAGTGTCCTCTGGTTAGCCCTTGAATAAAAAAAGAAAAAGAAGAAGAAAAAGGAAATAAAAGAAAAGAATAAAGGCAAGAACGAGCTTGGAAAAAATTGCATCCATGATAGGTACAACTCGCCTTCTACAAAGGCACCCACAGATAGCATTATGCATCCTTGGCTCTCACTTCACCCACATGTCTGGACATCCCCTAGTCACATCACTTCACTTACATGGCTTGGATGAAATCTTCCTGGAAGCTTTCCTTTTCTTGTGGATACTAGCCTAATAGGATGTCTTGTCTTTTTCTTCAATCTTGTATTGTAGGTTTTTGTAATGTCTTTGAACTATTGACCAATGTATCAGGGTTCTTATGCATATGTTTAATAATATTAATGATGAAATGTGATTGACATTGCTATGAACCCTGTGACTAATGAGCCCAAGGAGGGCGTAGCTTTTGATGTGCAGGACCATGCCCGACGGACAGGTACCATTTGGACCGGTACACATGGGGAGATGATCAGGTCGGACCTCCATGGGGCTGAAGAGCTCACCAGATGGATGCCGAGACCCCATCAGGGGGCAGAGACAGGACGGTGGATGATCAGGGTTTTACACTGGAGAAGAAGAGGACGTTTCCTCATAGGCACTTTGGCAGAGCCCGACCTAGGGGGATTGACCCACTTCCAGTGGAACGTTTGCCCTGGATGGACCAGGACGTCACCTAGGAGCTCATGACGTCACCTTGAGTGTGTGACAGTTTGACAGGGCAGTTGGCACGTGTAGCATGATTGGGAGGCCCAAAGAGGGCCAACGTTTTGCCCTTTGGTGCTGCATTTGCCCTAAAAAGGGCTAACGTCTCCCTCAGTGGGGCTTGACGTCTTACTTTTACTCAGTTAGGGTTTTAAAGTAAACATTTAATGTAAAATAGTATTACTTTTGATATTCTGGCCTTGTCGGCCATTTTATGACCTAAAAAGTAAATTAGGTCATTGATACACTATATATTGAGGAGTTTTAGCCTCATTTTATCATAAACACATCACTCACGCATTAGTGAGGTCTGATTTTAGAGCCCTACTTGGGTATTTTTGCTGGTTTAGTGAGGCGCACTTGTTGAAGGAAGGCATTTCTTGGCATTTTATGGTTTTTCTCTTGAAGGAAGGTGTTACAACTAGGGTTTGCATGGTTATTTCTTAAAGATTTGTAAGAATTTTTCTGCAAAACTTCTTGATTGAATGGTTGTAGTCTTATTTTCTTACATGTATTTATAATTTGCTGAATCAAAACCCTAGGTGACAAGCACACAAGTAGGTCCTTGTCTCATGTCCCCTAAWAGAGAAWTTTTCAGCCATTGAAGAAGGAAGAAAGAGCCTAGCCATAGCTACACTCTCATTTCTTCTTCTCCCTGAGCTAGCCGTACTTTCTAGAAGTCAAGAAGGAGGAGACGTCCCAGGCCTAGGTTATCTACACCTAGGGCCGTTTTTCATCTAGGGTTTAGTGATAGAGCCTTGCTGTAGCAACAATCTCCCCCACTACTCTCTTGTCTTGATTTATCTTTCATGCTAGCCGTTTTTGCCAAGTTAACCTAAGGAAGGAGGAGAGAGCACGAGGCCTTGCTTTAGCAACATCGAAGTGAGCCTCTCTCCCCTAGGGATTTGATTCTGGGGCCCTGCTATAGCAACACTTCAGAACCTTTCCTTCTAGTCCTTAGCCTCCTTCAACCCTTGTGTTCTCTATTAAATTGATTCCATTAGCCCAAAGGCACTGATCTTAGACCTCCAACGTTGAAGTGAAAGTGATCAAACAACTCTCAAACTCTTTTCTAAATTGAAACCCTAATTAATTGCTAACCTTAAGTTGCTGACGTCACACCTGAATATTTCATCTTTATGTAGCAACGTCTTGTTTTAAGAGCAATTGAATTGTGATTTAGGCATTAATTGATGGTGTGTTGATTTGTTACATTGAATGCCATGTCATTTTAGTATCTATTGAGGAAGCGATATTATTTGCATTGCTATATTGATAAACATTGACTTCATCAATATTTATTGCCACAATTGCTTATTTAAATATCAGATAGTCTTATGAAGTACTAACCCATTGAATTATAGCTTGCATATATTGGATTGCTGTTGCTTTGTTTCGGGCTGGTGTTCTCCTTTGGGGTTTCACTTCATTATTGGCTGTTTAGCCGGGACTATTTGTTTTGGTGGTGACCTGTGAAGGGGGAACTTTACCTTTGTCCTTTTAACTTTTGCCTCTTCAAAACCCCAGGTTACCGGGGACGTCTCCCCTGGGCCTAGCCTCCCTAAATAGAAAGAACCTCCCCATTGTGGTGACATTGGGTGGGGAAGGTTCTTGTTTTGCCAGTTTGACCTACTACTCCTTAACTATTCTTGTGTCTGTTGACCGCTGGTTTAGCACAGAGGTCAACTCATTTTCATGAAGATTATTCTATGTCAGAGACAGAGATGGTTCTACTGGGTGTTTTGTACACCATCACTTAAAATTTTGTAAACGGGATTTCCGCACCCCTGCGAGGGTATATAATGTAATAATGTCTGCATGGATCATAGTTAGGTCAGGTACCTTGGATGTTAACATCAGGGGAGTTCCTTTCATCGAGGGTTTTTTCATCTCAAGGGGTTAATGTGGCCTAACTAGTCAGGTTAATCTCCATTGAGTTTTTCCCTCCCAGGCTTCCTCCAAAGTGG
>JZKD02S0073421.1:48890-112278 GCA_000966675.3 Picea glauca | reverse complement strand
AACGTCTTGTTTTAAGAGCAATTGAATGGTGATTTAGGCATTAATTGATGGTGTGTTGATTTGTTACATTGAATGCCATGTCATTTCAGTATCTATTGAGGAAGTGATATTATTTTCATTGCTATATTGATAAACATTGACTTCGTCAATATTTATTGCCACAATTGCTTATTTAAATATCAGATATTCTTATGAAGTACTAACCCATTGAATTATAGCTTGCATATATTGGATTGCTGTTTCTTTGTTCCGGGCTGGTGTTCTCCTTTGGGGCTTCACTTCATTATTGGTTGTTTAGCTAGGACTATCTGTTTTGGTGGTGACCTGTGAAGGGGGAACTTTACCTTTGTCCTTTTAACTTTTGCCTCTTCAAAACCCCAGGTTACCGGGGACGTCTCCCCTGGGCCTAGCCTCCCTAAATAGAAAGAACCTCCCCATTGTGGTGACATTAGGTGGGGAAGGTTCTTGTTTCGCCAGTTTGACCTACTACTCCTTAGCTATTCTTGTGTCTACAAACTGTGCGATAACAGTACTCTTTAGTCCCATTGACCTACTTTGGTCACTTGTGGATATTAATAAAGTTACTTTTATCTTAGCTCCCCTTGCCAAATCCTCCTCAACCTCCCCATCTCCCACATGGTACAGCATACAAACAGTTTGTTTGTGAGGTTGGTACAGGGTTCTAGTCAAGATTGGAAATCTTTGTGGTTTGCCATCCTACTAAATTGCCCTTGCTAGGAAGAATTGAATCACCACCACTTGGTACATATGTCCTTTGTTCACTATTGTTTTTCCCACACTTAGCATTCTTCTCCTCTACTTTCAAGGCCATTTGCTAAGCAGCCTCTAAGCTGTTCAAAGTGAAGGGGCAGATTTCATTGTGAATATGGAACCTAAGTCCATTTGCAGGTCAGACTATCTTTTGCCTTGGACCTTCTTGCACATCATCTAGTCGAGAGGTGGTAGAACTCATTTCTGTATTTGGTCACTGTTTAATCATGCTCTTTTATGAGGTTTTGGAAATCATTGACAAATTTTTCTCTTGCTTTATAAGCAAAAGTTACTCTTTCAATTTACGAACGAGCATGCACCAACTTTGGATTTTACCTCTTCTTTCGCCTTCCCACCTCTTTTTTAGATGCAACTATCACATTGATGCGTTGCTCTTTAGCCTCATGACTCCAATTTTGAACTGCAATGGATCTTGGATCCTCTCCATCTCAAATATTGCCCCATTGATGTTGTCCAGTTCAATAGCACCTCAGGATTGAGGTTGTCATCATATTTACCTCGATTTCAGGTTTTGGACTAAGAGCACCCTATTCCTGCTTCTTGGTGTAGCTGCTGCTTCTTTTGATGAAGTTGAATGTTTTACCTTCCCTTGTTGCTTCTCTTGGTCTGTATACCATTTCAAGTTCAACTTCATAATTGGAATGAGTGCCCCCTTTTTTCTTTTGTTAGTCCTGCTCCAACTTTGCAATTTGCTGCCTTATGGATTGCACATAAACATCTTCTGCCTCATGGCTTCCACATCTGCAGTCTCCAGCGATCTTCTTGAATGCAGTTTGGTCCGCACATTTATGATTCCCTTGGCCTTTAAGGGTGATAAAATAAGTCATTTGAGCTTTCTGTAGTCTCACACTGCAAGTCAGAAAAATTATTTGGTTCCTTGTTCCTCGAAAACATGACTATGCGGCTCCTAAACATTTAAAGGGCTGCAAAAGTCTGTATTAAGGGTTTAACCTCCTTAAGCAGAGTCACAAAGTGTGGTGCAAGGTGCATAATAAGCTCCTTTAGTTTATATAAATATACTTTATAAGATTGAATTTTTTTGCCCTTTATTCTGTGTGGACTGCATTGCCTTGAAGTCTTTTAAAGTGCAGAACTTAAGTTATAAAATGCAATTAATTGATGCAGAAGTTGCATCTGTTTTATTTAGGATAATAATTGAAACTTCAGATGAGAGAGAAAAAATATTAATTAAAGAGCGCCCCTCTTTTGTAGAAATAAACAGAGTAAATGGACCCCCCTATCAAGGGATATGTGGCAGCCAAAGTCCATGTCGGTTGGGCCTATTCATTATCATTTGGGATTTTGTAATCTAAAAGTTAGTCATAAGAACTTGAGGTTTCTACAAACATTTGTTCTTTTTTTATTGAATGTGCTTATAACAGTGTGACAATCTGCCTCCAAATCAAAGATGACTACCAAAGTCCTACAAAATCCAGCTCCCCATCTTGGGCACTAAACAGTTAATATTTGCAACCTTTTCGTGAAGTCATTCATAAGACATGGAATAAGGTAGGAGACTGGTTTGTTTATGGCCAAGATCGAATAACAAATAAATAAAGGAAATAAGGATGCCATTTAATTTGTCCAATCAAGAGAAATATGGTCAATTGAAGAGTGATTATTCTATTCTATATAAATTTAAACCTTGATTGTTTCAACTGACCAAGTTACACTTGTTTTCCACAGGTGGTAATGTTAAGTCTTCTTTTCATATTTGCTGTTGCACACAGTGGAATGGCCAGTTTCAGAGATGCTGGTGAAAGGTTGATGGGAGAACGTGCTTATCGTGTTCTCTTTGCAGGAATGTCACTTCCTCTAGCAGTCAGTGCAGTGGTAAAGCATTCATCTTTTTCCTTCTCCCTGTTTATTTCAAGCTTCTCTTGATCTTTTTAACTCTTCAATGCAAAAAAGTGTTCACAAAGTAGATTTCCTACCTTCTCAGACAATCCAATATCATCTGCTTATACCATCTTTACTGTTATTACAATTCCATTATCTCTTTACCTAGCATAGTTCCGATTCTGATTAAAATTATATGAATCAGGTATATTTTATCAATCACAGATACGATGGGGTGCAATTATGGCAAGTCCAAAGTATCCCTGGGGTACACCAACTTGTTTGGTTGTTGTCTTTTATATCCTTCTTTTTTCTTTATCCCTCTACATTTAATTTGTTAGAGGTGGCAGCAGTGGATAAGCCTAAAATGCATTTATGGGAAACAGGAATCATCCGTATTTCGAGACATCCTCAGGTTAGTAATTATACCATGCCTCTGTTTTCTTCAGCCAAAAACTTACAAGAAACCTGCCTTTGCACTGGTAAAAGCTTCTCCATGCATTAGTATGAAAGTGAAATCATTTGTCAGGCGAATATGTTTCTGAGCAGTGTATATTTTCTGGATAATTGTTAAGCTGCAGTTTTTAAAATTGTTTTGAAAATGTGGCTGCTATTATTTGCTTTTTTAAATTGACATTCTTGAAGAAGTTCTCAAATCACTTTTATAATCCTCCAGATTTATCTACGATATCTTGGCCACTACTAAGTAATACTAGATTTAGCTAATCTGTTTTTTATGATCACTATCTAGATGGTTGGGCAGCTTATTTGGTGTATTGCACATACCCTTTGGATGGGAAACTCCATGATGTTAACAACATCACTGGGCCTGATTGCTCATCACATTTTTGGAGTATGGAATGGAGATAGGCGAATGGCTGCACGCTATGGGAAATCATTTGAGGCGGTGAAAAATCGCACCAGCATTATTCCCTTTGCTGCCATACTTGATGGGCGCCAAAAGTTACCAAACGATTACTACAAGGAATTTGTCCGAGTGCCATACATTACTATTCTTGTATTGACTCTTGGTGCTTATCTTGCCCATCCATTGATGCAGGAAGCTAGTTATCACCTACATTGGTAGGGTTTCTAGCACTGAAATGGCCCATGGTGGATTTTTTTTCTAATACAGTGTAAGTTTTTGAATGGTAGATTTTTTTCTCTAATACATTGTAAATTCTGTTGATTATGTCTATGTAATGTTTTAAAGGCTGGCCGACATTATGTTCTGCTTTTACTCTGCTTTGGAATATTGTGCATCATAGGTTTTATGAGATTCTCTGCATAATGTTTTAATATAACGATGAAGAGTCTGCTCTTCTTTACCAGGTTTTAACTTTTGATTTTATATTGATGAACGATGCAACAACTAACATGTGATTGGCATCAGTAGTTCCGAAAGTTCTACATTTCTTGTTTAGCTGTAGGCTAAACTATGCTGCATGGGGATGCATACCTACCATGGGTATGTATCTCCCGTACCCAAAACAGGAATGGGGATGTTTCCAGCAGCTGGGAATGTTTTCCATTAGTTTGTGAATTGTCCCCAACAAAATATTTTAAAATCAGGGAATGTTTCCCAAAATCAGGGATATTTCCTGAAAATGGGGATGTCACAATCCTAAAATGAAAATAAAATTTTGTTGTTTCAAGAAAAGGGCAAAGATAAAAAAGAAGCAGGCCCAGCAGGAAACCCTAGGGTTATTGCTTGGGCCCCTTTTTTAATTACCTCCAAAACCCTAAAACCACCTCATTTTTTCACTTTCAGCTTTCTTTCTGAGCTCATTCGTGACCAGCGGAGAAGAAGAATATAGTTAGGGTTATATTTTCTGTTTTTCTTGCAGGGAAGCGGTGGCCAGCATTAGAGATTGAAGAGCAAAATTCTGCCAAATCTACTGTTCGGATTTTAAGCTTTCAGGAAAATTTTCAGCATTTTCAGCTTTCTTCACTATTCAGATTTAATGTTTCAACTTTCTTCTTCACTCAAATTTCCACATACCCCAATTTCAGTGCTGTTTTTAAAATTTTTAACTGGTTTGTCATTTATATAAAATTTTGTGTGTACCCGGATGCCCCCTCATGCATCCCCATCCCCTGTTTTCAAAATTGCTCTCTCCCATCCCACGCCTAGCAACTCAGAAGCTAAACCTGCATGCAAGGTTAGATGATTTGCCACAGGACCACTTTGCACTTTGTTTAGATTAGTACATTAGTGCTTTGTAAAGTAAAGTACATTTGAAAATAATCTTCAACATATTTGGTCAATGATTGTTGACACCTATGAGACACTTGAAAAAAATAATAACGAGATTCTAATTTTGGTGGAATTCCAAATGGGAATTGAACTCACTGCAATGTGAGACAATTGATATTATCATAATTTCTACCCTGTACATGGATTTTCATTCTTTCATGGTTACAGTGGTGGGAATATTCAAGGTTTAAGCTAACAATACATTAAAACAATGGCTAATATTTAAGGAATGCTTTCCACATGCCTAGGCAATGACAACTTTATACCTTTCTTGTTTGGCATTGTAGTAGCTCAACTTTTTTCCTTAGAATATTCACTTTGACCATTCCTCACACTAAGTGAAAAAATAGAATAGTAGATACATAAGTGATCATGTTTCCAACGAAAGAAACTAGCAGCAACCATCTTAGTTTGGTTTGTGGCCGGTTTTTTTTTAAACAATCAGTTAGATTCACTCGTGTCATAATAATCTGATTAAAAAAAACGGTAAAATGTTGTCTTCGAAGAAATTAAATATGTTTTTTAGCAATGGGAAGAGAGGCAATATGTAGCGCATATCAAATGGTCAATACTGTTGAAGCTTTCGTAGCTTCAGGCATGTGGGAATCTTTGTTGGCACTAGATTAGCCTTTCGTTTCAGTGAAATCGGCCTTGGAATGAGGCTAGGGCCTCATGGACAAGTTGATGGGCTTTGTGGGCTTGTCTAGGGGTGTCACACCCGCAAAGATGATTAAAATATTCTAATTAATTGTTGAGTTTAGAAGGGGTGTCTAAACTCACTCATTGGACTCCTATAAAAGGAGAGGAGAGATTGTGACAAATCTCATTGTGTCATTATGGAGTTAGCATAAGTGAGAGTGCATTTGTGCTAGGAGATTGAAAATTTCAGCAAGGGGAATTTTGCAATCGTGGCAAATCTAGCCTAGGGTTTCAAGGAGGATTTTCTGTTTCTGCTTCAGCCAAGGAAGATTTCTTCTTTAGCCGAGAGAGGGCACACGTGTGAGGAAGAGAGAAGCTTCAGGCCGCACGTGTGGGAGGAAAGTGCAGGCGCACGTGTGGATCAGGTCGCATGTGTGAGGAAGTCGTATGACCAGATGTGTGAGGAGAAAAGAGTTGGTACAGGTCTGCACATGTGAGAGAAGGAGGGCCACACGTGTGAGGTTTTTCAGGATGCACCTGCGAAGGATTTTTTTGGGCAGTTTAACAGTCCGTACAGGCTAATGTCAGCAGGTCGTACAAGTGGCTGTTGTAGCAGATTTACAGGCAGAGGAGTTTCCGGGTATTTTGTTGAGATTTGGTTTTGCTGATTTTCTAGTTTTTGGAGGACAAGGTTGTCCTCAGTTTTTGGTGTAATTGTGACAAGTAGGAGGGCTAGTTTTTTCCCTCAGAATTTCAGAATTTGACAAAGTTATAGAACAAAATTTTTATGTCTCATGTGTGTTGATGATTCATCCATGATCTTGTTGTTTCTGTTGTTATATTTTCAGTCAATAATTTGAGTGTAAAATTGTTTAGTGATAACAACTAGGCTTTATTGTTGAATCATTAGGAAGTAATTTTCAAACCTGAAATTAGTCACATCAATTGCATGTGAAAATTGACATGGTTTCAGCGCTGAGGCTTTGAAGAGAAGGGGATCATCGTGAGACACAGTTTGCTGCAACACTGGAAGATTGTTGTTCTTGTTTTGGGCAGGTCACCATGGTGAACACATTGAAGATTGAGGATAGGTTGGAAGGGACAACTAAATTTCGGTCTTGGAAGGCTAGGGTTCTCCTTCTATTGGAAGAGAATGACCTCAAGGAGTATGTTGAGGGTGTTGTTGTAAGTTCTACAGATCCACAAGAATTGGCAACTCACAAGAAGAAGGAAGTGAAGGCCAAGCGGGTGTTGCTAGAATCTGTAAAGGATCACCTGATTCCTCACATTGTTGAGAAGGTATCTGCCAGGGAAATGTATGTTGCTTTGATAGGTCTATACCAAAACGAGAGTACATGCAGGAAGTTGCATTTGAAGCACCAACTTCAAATTATTAAGATGTCTAGTGAGGACATAGTTGTGAACTATTTGATGAAGATTACTCAGATACAAGATTAGCTTGTATCCATCAGTGAGAAGGTTGAGGACACTGAGCTTGTAAATGTAGCATTGAGAGGCCTTCCCAGGTCTTGGGAACATTTGTGCAAGGGTTCTGTGCACGAGAGATGTTGCCAGGGTTTGATAGACTATGGATTGATTATATCTAGGAGGAGACTCGATTAGAGTCCAGGGATGGTTTGGATGGGTTGGTGAAGAGTAGCAGTGATGCGAACCAAGCCCTTGCATCGCACACTAGGAAGGTCATGAGAGGTTCTCCTGGCAGAAGGGCTTCTCTCTCGAGAGAAGCATCTCCAGAACTGAGACGGAAAAAGGATCTTAGTAAGATCAAATGTTTTGAGTGTCATGATTATGGTCACTATGCTTCATAGTGTCCACATCAGAAGGGAAGGGGAAGAAGGCAACATGCATTGACAACAAAGGTTGATGAGGTTGAAGACATGTTTCAGAGGGAGATCTTGTTGTTCTCCGCCCTTTCAGGTACAGTTTCTAGCAGGGGGATTTGGTTGGTGGATAGCGGAGGATCTTGCCATATGATAGGTGCACGAGAGTTGTTTTCCAGCTTCATAGAGATTGGCTTAGACTCGTGTGTGGAGCTTGGAATGTGAATCAAGCATGTAGTACGAGGATCTAGTACAATATCATTTCGGATAGAGTCAAGAGAAATGTTGAGTGTCAAATATATTATGGGTGCCAGAGCTTAGGAGGAATGTACTCTCAGTCTCAGAGATTGAAAAGAAGGGATACCATATATTGTTTCGAGATGGACATGTGTTATTTGCGATCTAGCTCCAGATCAACGATGGTTCTTAGAGTTAGAGAGGGCAATCTATATAGGCTGAGGGGCAAGCCTATACGTGATGTGCCCAATAGTAGTAGAGAGACAGATGAGAAGCAGGTAGCTCCACCAGTGGTGAAGCAGGTAGCTCCACCAATAGCGCAGGTTCAGAAGGAGCAGACAACTCCACCAGTGGTATAGACTCGGAGGGAGCCAGAGTTCAGAGGGAGTCAACCCTAAGGACCTAGAGGGGAGGAGCAACTTCCCAGGACTGTTAAGAGGAAGTTGGACTTCAGGGGGAGTCAACAAGATCAAAGGGAGCATCACTTATCTAGAGGAAACCTACCTTCAGGTACAAGAGGAAGAGATGAATCTTCCAAGCAGGTGTCGTGGGTTGAGGAGGCCAGGCATGAGGCTCTGAAGCATGAGGTTTCTAAGAGCAATGTATCCTCAATGGAGGACCCATTTATTGGAGCAGGATTTGCCTCAGTGACAGAGGGAACAACCAATCAAGAGGATTGGACAACATGATTTTCTTCGATGACAGAGGGAGCAACTAGTCAGGAGGATTGGAGTGCAACTGTGGTAGCAGATCCCGTATGGGAGACCAAGATACTTCCTGGTGATGGAGGATGTAATGCCTCCCTTTCTAAGAGGGAGTGTTGAAGTTTTTGTAGCTTCAAGAGGAATTCCCACTAGAGGCCAAGGTGTCAGGCATGTGGGAACCTTCGTTGGCACCAGATTAGCCTTTCGTTTCAATGAAATCGACCTTGGAATGATGTGCCTCATGGAAAAGTTGATGGGATTTGTGGGCTTGTGTAGGGGTGTCACACCCACAAAGATGATTAAAATATTCTAATTAATTGTTGAGTTTAGAAGGGGTGCCTAGACTCACTCATTGGACTCCTATAGAAGGAGATGAGACATTGTGACAAATCTCATTGTGTCATAATGGAGTTAGCATAAGTGAGAGTGCGCTTGTGCTAGGAGTTTGGAAATTTCAGTAAGGGAAATTTTGCAATTGTGGAAAATCTGGCCTAGGGTTTCAAGGAGGATTTTATGTTTCTGCTTCAACCAAGGAAGACTTCTTCTTCAGTCGAGAGAGGGAAGACGTGTGAGGACGAGAGAAGCTTCAGGCCACACGGGTGGGAGGAAAGTACAACCACATGTGTGAGGAAGCTGTACAACAACACATGTGAGGAGAAAACCATAGGTATAGGTCTGCATGTGTGAGAGGAGTACTGCATGTGTGAGGTTTTTTAGGACACACGCGTGAAGGATTTTTTTGGGTAGTTTAGCAGTCCATACATGCCGACGTCAGCAGGCGTACGACTGATGTCAATAGGCCGTACTTGTGGCTGCTGTAGTAGATTTGTAGGTAGAGGAGTTTCCAAGTATTTTGCTGAGATTTGGTTTTGCTGATTTTCTGGTTTTTCAAGGACAAGGTTGTCCTCAGTTTTTGGTGTAATTGTGACAGTTGGGAGGGCTAGTTTTTTCCCTCAGAATTTCTGAATTTGACAAAGTTACAAAACAAAAAATTTGTGTCTCAAGTGTGTTGATGATTCATCTATGAACTTGTTGTTTTTGCTGTTATATTTTCAGTCAATAATTTCAGTTTAAAATTGTTCAATGATAACTACTAGGGTTTACTGTTGAATCACTAGGAAGTAATTTTTAGATCTGAAATTAGTCACACAAGGTTGCATGTGAAAATTGACAAATACTGTATTACATGCCATAGGAGCTTGATACTGAATTTAGTGCCTCCCCTTTGTGAAGCCAAGGAGAAAGTGAGGGGGATCCTATGAACCCACTTCGATAGGATCACATTGGAGAATAGGGGAACCTTAGGGACATGCTTCAATCCATCCAACAAGATTCATGCCACATGAGTTGGGCCTATCCCAATATAAACACGGTAAGTAGTAGTCCAATCATTTTTTGTTGGAGAGCTTCTTGTGGAGAGCAACCAGTGGGAAATACCTCCAAACTTGAATTGGGCTATAAGAGTAACCCTTCTAATCTTTAGGATTTACCAGGACAGGTTTATAAAAAAGGACATTTGTATAATCTTGGAGGTTGTACTTAAGGAGATACACGAGATCTACATTAATATTTGTGCCAAAATGCTGTTAGGAATTTTTTTTGGTATAACTTTGTCACCTTCGACTCTGGAAAATAGGCACTATATTCATGGAAGGATGTAGTTTATCAGAGTCCATTTTGAGCTTAAAGGTAGGGCTATTACAATATTGAATTTGAAAAAAAAGAGGATATGGAAAAGGCTCTTGTTAGAATGGCACTAGTTTTTCAAACATAGGGGGTTCTTCCTAGAAAGGTGCTTCTTGATGTTTGTCCTGACTTCCTAATGACCTTGGGCCTTTGAAGATCCTATTGTGGTTTGAGCTACCTTGCTTGCTCACACGTTCAAAGCACAACATTTTTCTTGCAAAAATAGGCTCCATCTTTGGCATTGTGCTAACATTGGATCCCATGCCAAGAAATAGCGAAAAGAGGAGGGTGACAATAATGAATTTGTGTAGAAATGGGCATAAATATAAGGAACTTAGGGACCATATAAATCTATAATTTCGAGTCACAAGAACATAAGTGCATTATGAAAAGGTGTTGTTCAGGTGCATTTGGTGTCATTTGATAGGTTATGAAAAAGGGTGCCCGTTAGGTGCATTTTGCTTCTTTTGGTGGGTCATGTTCAAAAGTTTTATTTGATTCAATAGTAAAATGAAACCTCAACCCTTAATGGATGAGATATTGTAGCCCAAAAGGCTTCAACTATGACCAATGTAACACTAGTGGATAAAATGGGATCAAAAGGAAGTGGTGTTTAGAGCCATCATGCCAATCAATGTTTTTGTTGCTTTGAGGCCTTTAATAGGGAAGCCGATGTGTAGGGTTTCCTATAAGGCCTTTGGTGAGGAGGGTGCGTGGCACCTCCACTTGACCGACATGAACGAAGACAAGTCATGGAAGTTGGGGTTGTTGGACGAGGACAAGCGCACCTCACCCTTATATAGAGCACAAGTGGGGAGTCTTGGGGCGTCCTTGGGTATCATTTTCCTAAAGAGAGATGCGCTTGAGACTTGCAGATGATGCCATGTGGGTTGCATGTGGTTGCGTAAGACAAAGACAAGTTAGGGCGAGTGACTTAACACTTGTTGATTCTATGGATGCCACATATTGGGCAAGGCAACGACGTGTGGAGTCAACCCGACCCACCAAGCGACACTTCATGTGTCGGCTTGAGATGCAAACGAAGGAAGTTGAGGTCGGCTCGACTCGTCCACCCAAAGGACACGATGGTCCACACCAACCCTCACGACGGTTGGGGAGACTTAGGCGTGTATAAGAGGATGGAGCGAAGGGTGAGCCAAGGATCATCGAACATCATTGTCGAACTTGGAAGAGAAAAACAAGGAAGTCTGAGGCAGAGTCAGAGTAGAGGTGCGAGCTCCCCCAAGGAGCCAAGTCGCACCTATCTTGGGCGACTTGTGTTGCCTTGTGGAATTTGTGACGAAGAACAAGATAATGGGGTGAGTCACTTTGTGGACAAGTTTGACGGGTAGATAGACTTGGGGTTTGATGAGGCGCAGTGGTGTTTGGGCAGTGAGCATAGGGGTTAGTTGGGTGTGCGACCTACAGTCACTGAAGAAGCTCAGATGGACTAAGGCATGGCGCGGCTCAACGCGACACCCTACGATGTGGTTCGATCTGTGGACATAGGTGAAGTCGCACGGGGATACACTGTATGAGGTTTGGGGAGGTAGTTGGGTGACTTGCCAGATTCTTGTATATTTGTATGAGCTGCCCGCTCTTTGTAAACTGTTGTGTTGAAAATCTTGTATAATAAGAAGCTTTGTACGGGTGTTAGGCAGCTCTGGTGCCGCCCAACCATGCTTGTGTATCTTTCTCATGTGTAAGTGTGTCACATGTTCTTGATCATATTATTGGCTAAGTATAGAACTTGATAATTGTATATGTTAAAGAAACACAAAGTGTATGTAATGAAGTGCATGGTTGGGTGGGCGCCTTGGTGACAAAGTGTGAAGTGTTGAGGCTTGACTCGCCAAGTAGCTCACGGTGTAGATATGGGCAGGCCTTGAGTGAAGAGGTGTAGTTTAGGCAAACTACTATTGGTTTCGTCTAACCGCCGAGTTGGAAATGCCGCGGTGCTGCATGACCCCAGGTGTTGGGCGACTTGGGTGTGCCAAATCGAGTTGGATCCGCGGGCAGACTGTGGACACGTGATAGATGGTATTCGAGCACATTTGCTGGCGGTTCTGGCGACAACAGGTTCTAGAGTTGGACAGTTCTGGGTTTCGACAAGAAGCGGATGCTCCCTTGTGCAGCCTCGTGATAGGGCATGCAACCGTGCGATGAGTTGAAGCACTTGAATGAAGTCGAGTATTCGTAGATTCAATGTATCCTAGAGCAACACCGCAGATTTTGGGTCACAGACTTGAAGACAGTTGGCTAGGAGCACTCCATCGTGACATTTCTACACCATGCATCACCAAGAACTTCAGTTGGGTCGAGTTGGGTTGCTGGGTGAGCTTGAAGACGACCACAACCTTCAGACAAGTCAACTCTTCGCGGATTTGGACGAGTCAGTTAGCAGTAGGTGGCTTGACAATTGGGTGATGTGAGCATGGCCCCTTGGTGTGGAAATAACCAAGGATGGAGATGATAGGACGGTGGAAGGTAGATCGAATGCATGGAGACACTAAATTAGACAAGGTTTTGATATGATGAAGGGGATGGACTTGATCTTGAGCTGTAGCAGGGAGGTGCGATAACGGTTGTTTCACAACTGGAGCTGGTGGTTTGGGGCAAGTGGCAGACCCGTGACAACATGACACCTTAAACCATGGTGTAGCCAGGGGTGCCGTGAACAGAAATGATTATTTCAAGCTCTTTGGATATTTTGAGTTGTTGTGAGGGGTTCTTTGAAAGGAGATGGGGAGACTTGGAAGAAGACCAAGTGCGATCCATTTCATGGTGAAAACCCACAGAGTTGAGTGTGACTCGAGTATTGTAATCTTTAAAGGAGTCACAAAGCAGGTTGGAGCGCCTTGATGTGGGTGATGTGGATGAGAGCTTGGGGCGACTTACTTGGGTGAGTTCATATGTGGACATAGTCATATTTGGTTGAGGTTGTTGGGATGAATGGGATTGTTGCCTAACTCTCCTATAAGATGTGGTGGACGACTCGCTGCAATGAAGAAGACAATGAAGCTGAAATTGTGCCGAGTTTGAGAGGTTGGGTGAGGCACCTTGGTGCATGGGTGCCTTAGATAGATTTTTGGAGTCATGGGATGACTTGACGATTGCAATGACAGTGTTGAAGTATGTGACGCTTGGAGAGAGGCAAGGCCGTTTTTTTCTAAGTGATGGATGGAGTCAACAGAGAAGTCAATTGAGAAATTGTTGACAGTCAACCTGAATGGGGCATAACATAGACCAAGCGACTTGAGTGGTGTTTGCTCGCCTTTGGTATGGGACATTAGGTGAGGTAGAGCGCTCCTTGGTAGCTTGTGGATGATTGTGCGATGACTTAGAGATATGAAGGGGTCGTTGGTTGAGGTTGGTAGTAGTATTGGCTTGGATGTGCTTAGGCATGGATGTTCTTTGGAGTGGCTCATTCTACTTTGAGCGCTTTGGATAGTTCGTTGAGTCATATTGAGGAGTGTAAGGTATGTTGGCCACACTCATCACAGATGCTGAGTTGCAGATTGGTGATTCAATAGAAGGAGGTGAGTTGGAGACTTGCCTTGTTTTGGAGGATTGCACAAATAGTTGGAGTCACAACATGAAAGAACTCTTAGGCATGAGTGTAGAGGAACAATATGGTCGGTAGAGTGAAGTAATGGTGCATAGATAGCTTGGACGTGTGGTGTTCGTAGTGGATGGAATGTTACCTATTCAAGGGTGCAAATGGAGAGGATGATGAGATTTGGCCAAGGAAGCCATGCTTGTGGACTTGATCGTAGTTTGAGTCGGAAGGGTAGATTTAGTTGGACGTGCAGATAATGAATGCATAATGATCCCCTTGACTCTTCGCAGACTTGGATGTGACATGGATTGTGTGTGGTTGTAGCAGATTGACGAACTGTCATGAAGAGGCAATGGAGTCAAAGTGCCGCAGTAGATGTAGTTTTGGAGAGATGTCACAGTGCAACAAGGTGAGTGAGGCGACCTTGCCTTGATCTAAGGATGTGTGCGGATGAACCGAATTGCGAAAGGAAGTGACCAATTATGCAGACTCAAGGACTACGATGGTTGGACTGGCCAGTCAACTAGTTCATGACTTGGACGAGAATAACAACATGTCAAAGAGGTCAGGAGTACAGACACACTAGTAAGTTTTGAGGCACAATGCTTAGGTAACATTGCAGAGGGCCTCCTTGATGAAGATTGGATGTGGTAGTAGTGAGGCAATGGTGGACACTTGCCTTAGTCTTTGGAGTTGGACAGAGTGACGAAGATACAAACCTAAAAGACTATGTTCAAGCACGAGGAATCACACTTCAAGAACTCGACGTGACAGTTGGATTGATCACCTGAACAATGCAAGAATTGAGGCATGTAGTGTGTGGAGACATGGCAGAGGTAGTTGAAGTATGGGCAAAACAATAAGTTCACGAGAGTTCAACACTTAGACATTTTTGAAGTTTCGTTTGAGGTTGCAACAATTGTGACAAAGACAACAGTGGGGACAACAACAACAACAACAACAATAATAGAGAAGAGTATGATCAACACAACGTGATAGTGGCAACTTGGGCATTGCAGATAGAGTTGGGAAGGAGATGTCTTTCCAATGTAGTAGGCATATTGGTTGCACACAACTTTGGGCGAAGAACAATGAAGATGGTTGTGTGTCACTGTAGATGGTTGTATTGTGAGTTGGAAATTTAGGGTTTCCACTTCGCAGGGAAACTTGGGGTTTCCAGTTTGCACAAAACTTGGGGTTTCTAGTAGACTTAGTTGCGGGTCGGGGCATAAGTTCGGGTAGAAAATTGGAGACAATAGATTTTGTATGTTTGTTTTTGGGATGACAACGACTTTTGGTGGGGGAGGATGTATATATGGCCCTCACCTCATTTGTATTCATCCTCATATTCATATTTTCATATACATTTATTTAATATAATTATCCACATGGATTTCTTTGTACTGTTCTAAATATTTTGGATGTGTGTGATTTAAACCAAGACTGGTTCTTCTCATTTGGTATCAGAGCAAGTCTGATCCTGGCCCTTGGCCACCAGACCCTTGGTCAAAATTTTGTTTCCCTGACAACATCATTGTAGGCCTCTTGCCACTCAAAATTCTATGATTCTAGGAACTCTGGGTCTCTGTCTAAAACTAGGACCTTGGCCATTTTCAAATTCTGTTGAAAAATAATTTTGCTGCCATATACTAGAGTCATAAATAAATAAATAAAATTATGGTGTAGAAGAAGAAGAAAGAGGAAATTGCAAAGACATTCCACCACTCGAACGTTAAAAATGCAGAGAAGAATTCCCTGCCATCAACACATTTACTAACAGTCTGTATAGAGCATGTACAACTTGAATTAATTGCAAAAAAATATAAAGTACAACCACCAATTTTTGTCCACTGTGCATCCACAAAATCTGCCTGCTGTACTCTATTTCGAGCCATACAACCATCGATTTGTTGCTGCAATTTGTATACCCGCCACTGTCAGTACTTTCATCAATCGTTGAGCATTTGCCACCGTACTTTTGATCGCATTCGTACCTTTCTTTGCATTGTACCATCCACTACCTATACATAATTTACAATCGTCAGTTTCTGTCCATCTGTTCGTTGATGGGGATCGGTATCTAGCTTGTTGCAGAGTCTTTAAGACTCTGTCAGCAGGCTGCCCATCCATGTTGCCATGGAGCATGGCCATCCCGCTGTCACCCTCGACGTTCGCGCTTAATTTGTCGACCTCCGCCCTCTGGCGCGGGGAGGGTCGTTTCCGTTTCCGTTTGGTTGTACGTCTGACACTGCCAACTGTTAATGAAGCCAGAGCTAGAACCACATGTTGGTGTAGGTTGACTGGGCCATTTCTTAACAATTGCCATCCATTTTTGCATTCCATTGATCTCGTGCACCCATGCCAATTGCATCATGGTACTGTGTTGCATGCATCCACATTCTAACGTTTATGTATTTGAATTTTTTAAAGAGCGCCAAATTTAAATTTGAATCTCATCCACATTCTCACTTTTATGTATTTGAATTTTTTAAAGAGTGCCAAATTTAAATTTGAATCTTCGCGTTGGTATGTAAGATCTGTGATCTATCTTTGTCGGCGGATCTTGTTCCTCCATCTTGCAACTTTCGATCTGTAATTGTAACATCCCGCTCTTGTGCGCACTGAGCAAACTTATTTTTGAGGACACTTGCTTGCAAGTGACCCAAACTATTATACTATTGGTCGTTCGATATGATTATGAGACATTATGGATTGATGATATGTTATTTGGTTGTATTACATAGACAGGTGCTATTGACTGGGTTCTCCTGAGTGTGCCAGACTTTGGACTTGGAGGATGCAGAGGCATCGATGAAACCCCTTGGACTCCGAACAGAGTCAGGGAATGGACTATTGGGTTTGAATGTTGTTGATGTGACATATGCTCATATGATTAGATTTTATGATGATTGATTATTATTGCTGACATGATTCGTTGATGGATGCAGGCTAACGATAGCTTGCCGACCAGACTCACATGTGGAGTAGAAGGGTCACACAGAACAACCATAGACTTTGAGGTAGAGGTGTGGTCAGCAGCCCCGCCATAGCCTACTAGCACTCCCGTCGTGACTCGAACTGTAGGTTAACGATTACGTAGTTCGAGAAGATCCACGATGCCATGAGGGAAGACTGCGATAGTCGCTCATGATGATTCTAAGGGGCGCGCAATAAGGTAGGGGCTTATTCCTTAGAGGCCCTTAGTCTCCCACAAGATCACCTGGCGAAGTATTGACTCCAAGGGTTTTTGATGTCTACCAAGTTAGTCAAGAGGCGAGTGGCACCCTTGGAACACGTAGTGCGTCCTGAAGGGCACGTCGCGTAAGGAAAACATAAAGAAGCGAGTGGCACCCTTGGAGCACCTAGTGCGTCCGGAAGGGCACGTCGCGGTTTTAACTGGTAAGAGAATAAACCTAGACGACCTTAAAATGAATGATGTGATAAGTAAGAATTAAAAACAATTTTCCCTAATAAAAATGTCGCCCAACCTAGAGAAATTAAAACTTAGGTCTAAGTAGAACATGTGGTCAAAAAATTAATAATAAATAAACAAGTAACAAGAAAGAGGGTAAGAAATTCAAATTAATTTATTAAATTCAAATTATCATGAAGGATTAAAATTTTAAAAAGGGAAATGGTTGTTTTTATCTATTTTTGCTAATTTAATTTTAGTTAAAAAGAAAAGAGTGTAAATGGTTGTTTCATCTACACTTGCTAAATTGTTTTTTAGTTAAAAAGGAAAAAGGGGGAAACTTAAAAGAAATAGGAAACTTAAAGAAAAAGGGGGAAACTAAAGAAAAAGGGGAAATGTAAAGAAAAAGCTGAATGTCCAACTTAGTAAGAAATCTTCCCATTGGAACTTTCTAATTATGAACTCAACTAGGAATTAAGTAAGGCGTAAGTCATTTAAGAAGTGTAAGGGAATTTTGGGACACCTAGGAGCGTTTTTATGAATGCTTTTAGGTGGGTGAGAGAAATGAGAATAATTAATTAATTAATAAAATTAATTTTCTAGTGCAACTAGGGGATCGGGCGACATGTGTACGAGAGAGGTTTTTCCTAATTAATTAAATGAAAAAAGAATTTAATGAGAATTTGGGAAACTAATTACTTGAAAACTCTATAAAAAAAATTGAGGAGTATGGATCTCATCTTTATGCGTAACGTTACACTGCTGAATTTTTGTCTTGACTGAACTTATCTTGTGGGAGTTGGGATATCCAGCTCGGGTAACGAGTGGTAACTCGACGTTGTGAGACGAACTGGGTGCTAGCGGTTCTCTGGTATTGTGTGCGTGGCCCCTTTGCGGCTTGGGGGGCTCAGGGGGAATAAGAGTACCCCTAGTGTTGGTTGGGAGGTATCGGTGAGGTCACATTGGTCGACAAGCAAGAGCTGGACATAGTGCGCGCGAGACAACGACTCAGAGATTTCGCATTGGGCTACGGTACGCATGTGTATATTTTTGAATGGTAGTTTAATATTGTTCCTGCACTTTCATTACTGTACTTCTATTGTGTAAATATTATGTTTTACTCATCATTTTATAATCAAAGAACTTAAAGTCATACCAGCGTTACGCTCGCTGCATTCTGAATTGATTTCCCTTGGCGAATCCAATCCTAATTGCTATGATTTTTTGTGTTTGTTTATTGATTATTACGAAGAAATTTGTGTTTTTCCCTTATCCCTTTGGTCATTAGTCCATGCCTGAGTAGTTGGCCAGGAGCCGAATCGACGGTCGTCACTTCGGTGTTTAAAGACCTATAGATTCAAATGCCCCGCTTTTCTGTGCATGGATGATGAGTGAATAATAAATTTTGCCCAGCTGTCTATCCCTTACTTATCTCCGCGTTATTCTTTTATGATTAATTTCTAATCCTTGCGCCCTCCTGGTGAATGAGTACTTCTGCGTTGATTGATTCATTGCCGAATGATTAATCTTTGCACCTTCTTGTGAATGAGTACCTCTGCATTTCCTTGAAAGTTTAACTCTACATTCTTTGAATCTTTACCTCTGCATATCCTTGAATGATCAACTCTGCGTTTTGGATTGATTAAACTCTGAAAGGATCCGTGTTTTAATGATGTGTTTGCGTTGTTACTTAATTCCCCGCGTTTTATGATAATTACCTAACGTTTTTGATAGTTTCCAACAGAGATATGATGAATGCCGTTTCTTTTACAATGATTTTATACATGTTGTGTGGCTACTAAATCAATATTTAATGATGGTGGAATTCATTGTGATACCTGCGTTTTTACCAGTAAGTATTCATTGTGATGTACCTGTGTTTTTACTAGCGAAATTCATTGTGATACCTGTGTTTTTACTAGCCAGTATTCATTGTGATGTACCTGCGTTTTTACCAGCGAATTACATTGTGATTTACCGACGAATTATTTCATCATTGTGTGTGTAATTGTATGCCTGCGTTTTTGGATGACAAGTTTGCATTTTTCTTCCATAATAAGGCAACGAGTTGATATATATCTCTGCACGTTTTTATGCCTGCGTTTCTTTTTATAAACACATCGATATCCTGTGTGAATGGACAACGATTCAATCTTTTAATAGACAACGTGTAGTATATTCACTGATTGATAGTGAAATTTTACAGTTGAATGGCAACGAGTTTATTCACTGATTGACAACGAAATTTTACAGTTGAATGGGAGCGAATTTAATCATTGAACGACAACAAATTTTACCTTTGAATGATGACGAAATTCTACCTTGATTGACAGAGAAATTATGCCTTGAATGGCAGCAAGTTTATTCATGGATTGGTTGCGAATTTTACCTTGCATAACATCGATTTTATATTTCTGGTATAGGTTAATTTAGTAGAGTTTTTAAATTTCGTTGAAATGAATTATTACCTAGCGATATCGTTGACAGAGATTAAAATTGTTGAGTTTCATTTTTGCTTAAATATAATTACCTGCGCGTTTGTTGGTCAACGTTTTTACAACCCCTTTTGGCGTTTTACCCAGCATACCCACCGCTATTCTCGTGGCACATTACATAGTCTTCACTATGATTTCGTGGCATTTACTCATCGATTCTAGTAACATTTACCCAACGCATCATATCATTATATTACCTAGCATATCATTATAACACCCAACGATATCATTATAATCATCATGGATAGCGTTTTCACATAAATGTGTGGACAACAACGAATTAATGTGTGTTAATATGTAGATATCATGTGTTAATGTGTTATAGCAGCGATATCATGTGTTAATAACATCGGTAACAACGATATCATGTGTTAATGTGTAGACAACAATGCATTAATGGGTTACTGTCATGTATGACAACGATATTATATATATATATATATATATATATCATTATTATTGTTGTATTATTATCGTTGTATATATCATTACAATGATATCACTGTTATATATCATTATATCATTACAATATCATTACTGTATTATATGACGACGATGGTATAATATGTCATTGTTATATATCATTAAGGGATAACACTATATTTAGACGACAATATCTTTATTATATATCATTAGTGTTAATATCATTATTATCTCTTTTTGTATATGACAACGAATATTAATGGACCGAAATATTATTTTGGGACAGCGATAACATTTATAATAGTTCACATTTATGATAATAGTAACCTTTATAATAGTTCACTCCTTCGCGCTTAGACATCATGCTTAACAGATAATGGTTTTTGGTTGATGGCAAAGTCGTTTAATAGCTTGCGCAATTTTTGAGTGATGTCACCTTACGTCTTGTCGACTGGTTGTTTGGGTGCGTGGGTATAGTCTTCATGTATTTCTGTCAGTTAATTTGGTCTCCTAGTGCGTTGGATATTTCTTGGGTTGTTGTCTAGATATGTTATGTTGTGCCAGGGTTACTGTCACGCCTATCGCCTTGTGATGGCATGATTTCTGATGAGGGGATCATTGCGCGCCCTAATAAATAGAGGCGAATGATAACCTGGCCGGAGTCGGTGCTTCCCGAGGTGGGCGTTGTTCGTTGTAATTGTTGTTGGTACTGGGTTTGTAACGCCTTAAGGCGTGGGGTTTTGCGCGACGTAGAGGTTTCTAGTTCCTGGTCATCGCAGCCACTGTGTCGGGTTGTTGATGTTGTCTTTTAGCTTTTTGGCTTGTCTTGCTTTTGTCGGGCGGGTTGTCGTTTTTATCTATCTATTGATTATCACATGTTTCGTCCAGTTGCATGATGTGCTAGTGTGTTGATTCGTTGTTATCTGTGGCCCGATCTACGTGCGTTGCGTTCGTCGTCAAGTTGTGTTGTTTAACTGTTGTCGTTGTTGCCGTCCTGCTTTATAAACAAAAAAAAAACTTTCACTTTCTTGCGTCGCTTGTCGTTGTAACGATGGGGTCGTTACAGTAATACGACATTCAAAGTATTGGAGCATAGAAGTCTTTAACAAATGAGAAAATCCACTGGTAGGTGGGTGGGCAATTAGACTAGTCCTACCCTCTTCATTGCTCTCTTCGTCTCCTTCTTAGCATCTTTGTGCAGTTACTTCATTGGGAGATGACATATTTGCATTCAAAAGAGGTGATCTCTTCTTTTGTTGTTTGTTTTCAGGTTTGCATTTGATAGTGAATACCATAAAATTTTCAAAAACGAAGAAGAAATCGAGGAATCCAACATCATTTTTTTCTTTGCAAGGCTTTAGGATAGTATAATTTGGATTTCGCTGCATAATTTTATTCATTGAATTCAAAAGACTATGGAGCTTAGTTGTATTTTGGAAGTCATTTTTCCAAATAGAGAAAATCAGAGGGACAAAGCGTGAGAGGGGAGAGGCAACTCCAATGTAGATCTCTCTAAAGATGCTATACTCCTCACTCAGAGTGAAGCCACGTCACTGCTCAATTTTGTATCGTTTTATTTATTTGTTATTGGTACCATATTATATATTTGAACATTGCTATGTGTTTTTCATAGTTGAAGAAATGAACACTGGTTCGTATGATCTAGTTTATATAATAAACTAAACTAATATATGATTTGGTTTATATAATAACCTAAACTAATAGAATGTTTTAATTTTCGTATGGGCTCACCCCCCCTTGTAATAAAATTAAACGATCACAACATTTAATGTCTATATATACACTCGCTATGACATTGAATGTTGATATGCGAGGTGCTTAGAACTCGCCCTCGCCCATTTTTAAAAACGGGGTAAAAAACTTGACCCTCGCAAAAACGAGAACTTTGTAGAGTTCTTGTTAAGTTGGTAACTATGTTTAATCTCATAATAGAGGGAGCGTCTAAATACAAAGTCTTCCTTAATATTAGGATATAGTGACAAATATGACATGTACATTGCTCCCACAAAATCTGGTGGTATGCTTCAATGCAAAGCTTATGGGAGAAGACTCTAAGTTGTGCTAGGGGAACTCTCAAGGTATTAGGCAACTTGAGTAAGGTGTATCCAAGAGGTTTGATGAAGCAATACCTAAAGTGAAGATATAAACTTAGGTAGTGATGGAGTGTTGAGGAAAGTGGCTCTTTAGGCTCCAAAGACATGGATTGAAGGTAGGATTTGTAGATCTTGACCCAAATGTCCTTATTTATCTCTCTCTTACAAAGATTTAAAGCAATACCTAAAGTGAAGATATAAACTTAGGTAGTGATGGAGTGTTGAGGAAAGTGGTTCTTTAGGCTCCAATGACATGGATTGAAGGTAGGATTTGTAGATCTTGACCCAAATGTCCTTATTTATCTCTCTCTTGCAAAGATCTAAAACATACAACAAGAGTGTGTGTGGAGGTTGTTTGTCGATATCTTGATCAACTAGAAGGAGAAAAATAGAGGTTTTGACATATTAGCAATAATTCAACCCACATTCTCTAGTGGCATAGAGGACATTACTTCTAGATATTGATACCCAAGGTGAGAAAATTGAGAGTTGGTCATCCCATGAGCCCATGTATCTTTGTCACCACTTGGAATATCTTTGAAACAATAAGTGAGGTAATGCCAGACTCTATAAGACCGATGGCTTGAGGCATTGAACTCGTGACATGAATGTGGTTGGACAACATTGAGACAAGTAACCTCTCTATCCATATACAATCCACTTGCTAAAGGTGTGGTGCCCAAATCTCATACCCATACATGAGAGGTAGGTGTGAACAATGAGTGAAAGGTGCATATAATTTTTAGAGTGATTTGCTTGAAGCTCGAGAGTATCACAAAAGATTCCAAAATATATAGTTGTCTTTTGAGACCCCTCACTAAGTGAGACATCACTATAATCTCATTAACAAAACTAAGAATCAAGATAAAAACCTCAAAGACTGGTAGTGGTTAGTGCCACCAAAGGTAACTAATATGATCTCTTATAGATCATTAATGTGAAGTCCAAAAATTGTAGGAAAGAGAGGGAAACCTTGTTTAAATCATATCTTTCTCAAAATCCCCTCAAACACACCAACGCATGTACATATCTTGCCAAAAATGGACTCATAAAGCATCATCATAATCAATATCACCAAGGTTGGAAGACCCAAATCTTAACCCTATCGATTACCAAATGTCGAAGCATTGTGTCAAATGCCTTGTGAAAGTCCACAAAGAAATTACAATATACTTTGTGCTTGTTTTCCTTTGTCTCTTCAATGATAGAAGTTAATGTGAATATGTGATCACTAGTATGGCGATTTCTCTTGAACCCTCTGTATCCTTTGCCTCTAAATCCCTTGGTCTCTACCCATCTAGAAATGCATATGTATAAAGTTATGCCTAAAATCTTAGCCAAGGTATGGCCAATCTAATAATATGGTAATTTCCAGGGTCATTCTATTCTTTAGGTTCATAAATGAGATGAATGATAAGGGAAGTCCTAGATAGTGGGAATCCATGGGACACAATGTAGTTAAACATGTCTTCTACATGCAATACTAAGACTTTAACACTGTGTTTGAAGAATTCATCTTTGAGGTTCTCTATGTCATGGGACTTATTGTATTTATGCCAAAAGAGGGCATGAAGGATTAGACAATAAGGGAGGAAGTGGCAACAAGAGGATTTGGGATTGACTCAAATGCATGGTTGGTTAGGTGCATTGTATAAACTAGAAGCATAGTTAAACCACATAGAGGTATCATATATGGCACACATTTATTCCTTAGGGATGAATATTCTCCAAAAGAGTCTAGGAATGAAATGATGCTGATCTATGGTAGCTTTTCATTTGTTGAGAAGATAATTTCTTTTTTTATTCCTAAGAAAGCTCCTATTCTTTGAATTTGAATTGACTTTGAGGATCTATGCTTCATAATGTACTTGGTTAGCTTATGAATTATTAACAATTTAAGTCATACCAAGAAGTGTGGGGGCAATGCTTGACCTTGGGAAGGTGTGAAGTATGAATGAAGTGGGGAAATGCATGTATGTGGAATATCAAATGACCCCAATGAAACAATGGGTATGCTTAATCAGTTCCAAGGTATCATACATTAAAATCAACCTCATTTGTAGGATGTTTGAGCAATGCCCATTGAACGAATGATAAATAAGAATGGTAAATTAGCAAGATTGAATGATATTAGGGGTGGAAGGAGGAAAATCAAGTGATACTTGAAAGGAAAATACAACATGGTCAATGCGAGTGGGGGTGTGGTGTGGAGGGGGAGGTAGAGGATACCTTAAAATATTGTATGTCTGATAACAAATCTTTGTTAATAAGGACATAATCAACAACAAATGAGGTAGTAGCAAAAGCAAAGCATGCATAATTATCAGAGTGTGGGAAAGGATCAATACCATTGATGATGATCAAGTCAAGGAATCCCCCAAGTTGACCAAGTGCTTACCATATGGATTGAATACCCTATCTAATGAGGTCCGTTCATGTCCATTTCCCTAGAAGTCCATTATCTAAATAATCAAGGGATTCGAGTAGAGATGATGCTTAATACAATGCATACAACTAGCTTGTGCATTAAAATCTCCAATAAACATAATTTCACATGGAGCATATATTTGTGTTCTCTAATGTTGAAAATATACAAAAGGAGAATCATCTACATCAGAAATGGAATAAGGTGATGATGTTAAAGGGAAATAATAGGAATAGAAAAAGACTTAATTGGAGAGGTTTTCTCTCCAACAATACCCACAATCCATGGACATTCAGACCTTGAAAGCATATAATTGGGGGGAAATAATATCTATATAGGCATGCAATCCTACTAGAGCCTTTCAAAGAAAGATGGAGTTTTGACCTATGTAGTGATAACTAAGAATAATCTAATAAGGTAGGGAGTGTTCTGGATCCTTTCAGTGGCATGTGTTTTTGTGAAGAAGATTCGAGGCAACAATTCTATACTACTACTAAAAGAGAAGGCTTGGAACTCAAAGTCTAGCCTCATGTGTTAAAATATGGGGGAGGTCATGGTTTGGATTGGTGTAAAAGGGGTCACCTCTTCCGTAAGTGCACATTTATGGAAGTTGGCTTCTGTATATGCGCATTTATGGAAGCCACCTTCCGTAAATGTGCATTTATAGAAGTTGGTTTTCGTAAATGTGCATTTATAGAAGTTGGCTTCCTTATATGCGCGCTTTCGTATACACACATATACATAATCCAACTTCTATAATATAAATTTACGTTCAAGTGGATAGCTTTCGTAAATGTGCATATACAGAAGCCACCTTCCTATAAATGCGCATGTATGGAAGCACTCATATACGAAAGCTGTCTTTTGTAAATGTGTATATGCGGAAGTGGCCAGCATTCATAAATGTGCATATATGGAAGTTATCATTCATAAATGCGCATTTATGGAAGTTGGCTTTTATTTATATGTGCTTTCGTATATGCGCATATACATAATCCGACTTTCATAAATATGCATTTACAGAAGCGTGCATATGCAGAAGTTGTCTTCCATAAATGCACATTTATGGAAGTTGGCTTCCTTATATGCACATATATGGAAGCTGACTTTTGTAAATGTGCATTTAAGGAAGCTGACCACTTCCATATATGCGCATATACGAAAGAAAATTTTGTAAATGGGCATATACAAAAGTCACTTCCATAAATGCACATTTACGAAAGTTTACTTCCATAAATGTACATTTAAGGAAGGTGGCTTCTGTATATGCACATTTACATAATCTATCCACTTAAATGCACATTTATGGAAGTTGGATTCAATATATGCGCATATACAGAAGACAACTTCCATAAATGCACATTTATGAAAGCCAACTTCCATAAATGCACATTTACGGAAGACAATTTCCATAAATGCGCATATACGGAAGCCAACTTCCATAAATGTGCATTTACGGATGACAACTTCCTTATATGTGCATTTACAGAAGCTGACCACTTCCATAAATGCACATTTACAGACGACAACTTCTATATATGCGTGCTTCTGTATATGCGTATTTATATCATAGAAATTGGATTTTGTATATGCACATATAAGGAAGCACACATTTACGGAAACCAATTTCCATAAATGCGTATTTACGAAAGTCAACTTCCATAAATGCACATTTGCGAAAGGTGGCCTCTGTATATGCGCACTTCTGTAAATGCACATTTATAAAAGTTGGATTCCATATATGCGCATATATGAAGGCCCGCATATATGGAAGTCGACTTCTATAAATATGCATTTATGGACGACAACTTCTGTATATTTGCATTTAAGGAAGGCGACTTCCGTATATGCACACTTCTGTAAATGTACATTTAGGGAATTTGGATTATATATATGCACATATATAGCTTTCGTATATGTGCATTTACGGAAGTTGACCACTTTTGTATATGCGCATTTACGAAAGGAGGCTTCTGTATATGCGTATATACAGATGTCGGCTTCTGTATATGTGCATTTACGAAAGCCAACTTCCATAAATAAACATCTACAAAACTTCTGTAAATGCGCATATATGGAAGTCGACTTATATATATGCGCATTTACGGAAGCCAACTTCTTGTATATGCGCATTTATGGAAGGCGGTTTTTATATGCGCATTTATGGAAGGTGGCTTTCGTATATGCACGCTTCCGTAAATGTGCATTTATGGGAGTTAGATTCTGTAGATGTGCATTTATGGGTGTTGGATTTTGTATATGCGCATATATTGAACCCTACTTCCATAAATGCCCATTTATGGATGACAACTGACATATATCTGCATTTACGAAAGTTGACCACTTCCATAAATGCGCATTTACGGACGATATCTTTCGTATATGCGCATTTATGGAAGCTGACCACTTCCCGAAGTGTGCATATATGGAAGCCAACTTCCATAAATGCGCATTTACGAAATCCAACTTTCATAAATGCACATTTACAAAAGGTGGCTTGTGTATTTGCACATTTACGGAAGTTGACCACTTCCATATATGCACATTTACGAAAGCTGACAACTTCCAAAATTGCGCATATATGGAAGCGTGCATTTACAAAATCCAACTTCTATAAATGCGCATTTACGAACGCCAACGTCCATAAATTTACATTTACAGAAGTGCGCATATACAAAATCCAAAATCCGTAAATGCACATTTACGAAAACCAACTTCTATAGATGCACATTTATGAAAGGTGGCTTCTATAAATGAGCGTATACACAAGTATGCATATACGGAAGCCAACTTCCATAAATGCGCACTTACGGAAGAGGTGACCCCTTGTACACCAATCCAAACCATGGCCTCCCCCATATTTTAACACGAGGCTAGACTTTGAGTTTCAAGCCTTCTCTTTTAGTAGTATAGAATTGTTGCCTTGAATCTTCTTCACAGAAACACATGCCACTGAAAGGATCCGTGACACTCCCCACCTTATTAGGTTATTCTTGGTTATCATTACATAGGTCAAAACTCCATCTTGCTTTGAAAGGCTCTAGTAGGATTACATGCCTATATAGAGATTCTTTTCCCCCAATTATATGCTTTAAAGGTTCGAATGTCCATTGCTTGTGGGTATTGTTTGAGAGAAAGCCTCTCCAATAGTCTTTTTCTATTCCTATTATTTCCCTTTAACATCATCAACTTATTCAATTTCCGATGTAGATGATTCTCCTTTTGTATATTTTCAACATTAGAGAACACAAATATATGCTCCATGTGACATTATGTTTATTGGAGATTTTAATGCACAAGCTAGTTGTATGCATTGTATTAAGCATCATCTCTACTCGGATCCCTTGATGATGTAGATAATGGACTTCCAGGGAAATGGACATTAACGAACCTCATTAGATAGGGTATTCAATCCATATGGTAAGCACTTGGTCAACTTGGGGGATTCCTTGACTTGATCATCATCAATGTTATTGATCCTTTCCCACACTCTGATTATTATGCATGCTTTTCTTTTGCTACTACCTCATTTGTTGTTGATTATGTCCTTATTAACAAGGATTTGTTATCAGACATACAATATTTTAAGGTATCCTCCACCTCCCCCTCCACACCACACCCCCACTCTCATTGACCATGTTGTCTTGTCCTTTCAAGTATCACTTGATTTTCCTCCTTCCACCCCTAATATCATTCAACCTTGCTAATGTACCATTCTTATTTATCATTCATTCAATGGGCATTACTTAAACATCCTACAAATGAGGTTGATTTTAATGTATGATACCTTGGAATTGATTGAGCATACCCATTGCTTCATTGGGACCATTTGATATTCCACATTACATGCATTTCCCCACTTCATTCATACTTCTCGCCTTCCCAAAGGTCAAGCATTGTCCCCACACTTCTTGGTATGACTTAAATTGTTAATAATTCATAAGCTAACCAAGTACATTATGAAGCATAGATCCTCAAAGTCAATTCAAATTCAAAGAATAGGAGCTTTCTTAGGAATAAAAAAAGAAATTATCTTCTCAACAAATGAAAAGCTACCATAGATCAGCATCATTTCATTCCTAGACTCTTTTGGAGAATATTCATCCCTAAGGAATAAATGTGTGCCATATATGATACCTCTATGTGGTTTAACTATGCTTCTAGTTTATACAATGCACCTAACCAACCATGCATTTGAGTCAATCCCAAATCCTCTTGTTGCCACTTCCTCCCTTATTGTCTAATCCTTCATGCCCTCTTTTGGCATAAATACAATAAGTCCCATGACATAGAGAACCTCAAAGATGAATTCTTCAAACACAGTGTTAAAGTCTTAGTATTGCATGTAGAAGACATGTTTAACTACATTGTGTCCCATGGATTCCCACTATCTAGGACTTCCCTTATCATTCATCTCATTTATGAACCTAAAGAATAGAATGACCCTGGAAATTACCATATTATTAGATTGGCCATACCTTGGCTAAGATTTTAGGCATAACTTTATACATATGCATTTCTAGATGGGTAGAGACCAAGGGATTTAGAGGCAAATGATGCAGAGGGTTCAAGAGAAACCATCATACTAGTGATCACATATTCACCTTAAATTCTATCATTGAAGAGACAAAGGAAAACAAGCACACAATATATTGTAATTTCTTTGTGGACTTTCACAAGGCATTTGACACAATGCTTCAACATTTGGTAATCGATAGGGTTAAGCTTTGGGTCTTCCAACCTTGGTGATATTGATTATGATGATGCTTTATGAGTCCATTTTTGGCAAAATATGTACAAGCGTTGGTGTGTTTGAGGGGATTTTGAGAAATATATGATTTAAACAAGGTTTCCCTCTCCTTCCTACAATTTTTGGACTTCACATTAATGATCTATAACAGATCATATTGGTTACCTTTGGTGGCACTAACCACTACCAATCTCTGAGGTTTTTATTTTGATCCTTATTTTTGTTAATGACATTATAGTGATGTCTCACTTAGTGAGGGGTCTCAAAAGACAACTATATATTTTGGAATCTTTTGTGATACTCACGGGTTTCAAGAAAATTGGAAAAAAACAAAAATCATGGCTTTCAACATATCTAAGAAATAGGGGGTCCAAGTGATTCTCACCTACAAAGGCGAAATGATTGACATGATCACATCATACATATATCTAGGGGTACTATTTCTTGAACCACACTTTAATTTCACACCCACAATATAAGAGTCTAGATTAAGCAAGGGTTACGCGGCTCTCACCACCCTTGAGAAGCAATGCTTCCAAATTCATTTTTAGAACACTCTAAAAGATATATGCACCTTTCACTCATTGTTCACACCCACCTCTCCTATACGGGTATGAGATTTGGGCACCATACCTTTAGCAAGTGGATTGTATACGAATAGATAGGTTACTTGTCTCAATGTTGTCCAATCATATTCATGTCACGAGTTCAATGCCTCAAGCCATTAGTCTCAATTTTCTCACCTTGGGTATCCATATCTAGAAGTAATTTCCTCTATGCCATTAGATAATGTGGGTTGGATTATTGCTAATATGTCAAAACCTCTATGTTTCTCCTTCTAGTTGATCAAGATATCGACAAACAACCTCCACACACACTCTTGTTGGATGTTTTAGATCTTTGCAAGAGAGAGATAAATAAGGACATTTGGGTCAAGATCTACAAATCCTACCTTCAATCCATGTCATTGGAGCCTAAACAACCAATTTCCTCATCACTCCATCACTACTTAATTTTATATCTTCACTTTAGGTATTGCTTCATTAAACCTCTTGGATACACCTTACTCAAGTTGCTTAATTTACCTTGAGAGTTCCCCTAGCACAACTTAGAGTCTTCTCCCATAAGATTTGCACTGAAACATACCACCATATTCTGTGGGAGCAATGTACATGTCATATTTGTCACTAGATCCTAAGATTAAGGATGTCTTTGTATTTAGAGGCTCCCTCTATTATGCGATTAGAGGATGATCCTACTATGTCTTCAAGGACCCGCATAGCTCCCTTCACGGATTCATGGCTTACAAGGACTATAGGAGCTTAGCCCCTTTTTTCTACAATATGTTTGATATATGATGATGAATTTCTAGAGACAAATCATATAGAGTGGCCTAAACTAGGATTATTACTTCCTTCTTCCAATGTTCTTATAATGTGAGTTGGAAGAGACCCATGACTAACATCTTGAATTAGGTGGTAGGCCCATGAGGCATTGTAGATCTAGGGACAACATTGGCTATCCACCCATCACCCACGCTTTTGCAACCTTGAATGTTATAAGTGTTTCTCTAATACAACATGAATCTTCTCTCTTTATGAGACTTTCTTCTTCATGAATCTCTTTGATGTTTGTCATTTGATGCACTATATATCTTATTTTTGTTGATTTTTCTTATCTTATGATAAGATTTCTTGCTTCTATGTAAGGCATAGAGTTAAGTTTGCACTTTTTTTTGGCATTTATTATATTGCACTTATTTCAATTTCATAGGTCAATTTTAACTTTAATAGATATTTATATAAATTAAATATAAATTTAGACAATGCAAACTTGTTTTTAAAGCTCAAGCTAAAAGGTTGATCAATATAATAATCACAATATTTTACAGTAAGTAATATATGACTTTTATTTTCTAAATTGTTTATTTCAACATCTCAATAAAACATTATTTATTTATTTTTCTAGGAAAAAAACAAGTAATTTTATTAAGATAACAAAATTACAGATTTTTTCATTTTCCTAGATGGACTGCCTACTAATACCCTTATATTTTTCTATTTTCATATACATATACCAAAGACTGAGAAATTGCACAAAGACCCAAGATTGTCTATAATAAACAAATTTTCAGTATGATTGGAAAAGAGTAGGTTGTTTGATGTTGGAAGTTTCAAAAAATATTTACAATTTTAGAATGATTATACATTAGCTATGACAAACTGTGAAAACATACATGCCAAAAAATTGAATATTAGTTTAATAAAATTTATTCCTAGTTATAAGGCCATTCATCAAGAAAACAAATTTTGAAATTTAATTATATTAATAAATGTTGATTAAAAAAAAAATTAACTATTATTTTATGTTCAAAGAAAAAATTAAGGTAAATGTTAGACATTTTTCCCATCTTTTTAAAATCACTTTACTTTTGTGAACTAACTTTGTTATTTTATGAGTCAAAGTTTCATGTATATGATAGATTTTTCAAAAACTAACAATATAGATTGTCCTAAAATTGGTCAAAAAACACGAGAATTTTTTTTATGGACAAAGTTTCCAAAAATTTAATTTCCAATATAAATTTAATTTCCAATATAATTCCAATCAAATTTAGGAGTAAATTTAATAAAAATTCAAACCCTTTTCAGTGCTCTTTATCCTTCCTCTTTTCAAAAGTAAGAATGGATTTAGGTTTTGCTCTAAGAGAAATAAGAGGGGCATTGTATTGAAGAATGGGCTTTAGGTTTTGCTGTTTTAGAAATGAAAAATAAGAGGGACATTCTATCAGATCTGCCAAAGTTATTTCCATTCAATCATTCATCTTGGCCATTAGAGAAATAAACAATTATTATCATTCAATATTCAAATGCAAAATCAATCTTCCAAAAAAACCAGATTTACTCTGCCTTCGAAGTTCAGATCCGAGATTCGTGGCCGGTTAATTATAAGAGAACATAATTGAATGGATTTGCTCATCAACAATCAAATGCAAAATCAATCTTCCAAAAAACTAGATTTACTTTACCTTCGAAGTTCAGATCGGTGGCTGGTTAATTATAAAAGAACATAACTGACTGGATTTGCCCATTAATAGTCAACAACTAGAGAGACGATCTCATACATCAAAAACTGCCATCGGAGAGATAATATCTGAATGGTTACTTTGATGCTATATATATCTAGTCCACTGACAATCCCTCTGATTGATAATCAGTTGACAGACTGCAATCAACAAGAGACTATCTCATACAAAAGAGGTAATGAATGAGGGAAGTTGTCGTATGTATTTTCTATTGATCTCATTAGAAGAAGAGGGTGACGGCTAGGGCGAGTTCTAAGCACTTCACATATCAACATTCAATGTCGTAGCAGGTGCATATATAGACATAAAATGCTGCGATCGTTTAATTTTATTACAAGGGGGTGAGCCCATACAAAATTAAAAAATTCTATTAGTTTAGTTTATTATATAAACCATATCATACAAACCAGCATTCATTTCTTTAACTATGAAAAACACATACCAATGTTCAAACATAGAAAATGGTACCAATAACAAATAAATAAAATGATACAAAATTGAGCAGTGACGTGGCTTCACTCTGACTGAGGAGTAGAGCATCTTTACAGAGATCTACATTGGAGTTGCTTCTCCTCTCTCATGCTCCGTGCCTCTGATTTTCTCTATTTGGAAAAATGACTTCCAAAATACAGCTAAGCTCCATAGTCTTTTGAATTCAATGAATAAAATTATGCAGCAAAATCCAAATTATACCATCCTAAATCCTTGTAGAAAAGAAAATAAAGTCAGATTCCTCGATTTCTTCTTCATTTTTTGAAAATTTTATGGTATTCACAATCAAATGCAAACCCGAAGACAAACAACAAAAGAAGAGATCACCTCTTTTGAATGCAAATATGTCATCTCCCAATGAAGTAACTGCACAAAGCTGCTAATAAGGAGATGAAGAAAGCAATGAAGAGGGTAGGACCAGTCCGTTTTCCCAGCCACCTACTAGTGGATTTTCTCATTTGTTGAAGACTTCTATGCTCAAGTGCTTCGAATGTCGTATTACAGATCAAAATTTGAGAGATATGTGGAGATGGAGGAACAAGATCCACCACAAAGATAGATCACATATCTTCGATACTAACGTGAAGATTCAAATTTAAATTTGGCGCTCTTTAAAAAATTCAAATACATAAACGTGAGAATGTGGTTGGGATTCAAATTTAAATTTGGTGCTCTTTAAAAAAAAATCAAATATATAAACGTGAGAACGTGGATGCATGCAACGAAATACCATGATGCATATGGCATGGCTGCACGAGATCAGTGGAATGTAAAAATGGATGGCAATTGTTAAGAAATAACCAACTGTCAACCTACATCAACACACGGTTCTGGCTCTGACTTCATTCACAGTTGGCAGTGTCAACGTATAACCAAACGGAAATGGAAACAACCCTCCCAGAGGGCGGAGGTCGCCGAACTAAGCGCCAAATTAAGCGCGAATGTCGACGGTGTCAACATGATGGCCATGCTCCATGGAAACATGGACGGACAGTTTGTTGACAGAGGCTTAAAGACTCTGTAACAGGATGGATATTGCTTGCCTTAGTTGACAATGTGAAATTCTATATGCACAGAAAAATCTCTTTTTATAAAAAATTAAATGTGAACGATATAAATGCCGCTAATCTTAGTTTCATTGGACTTATAATTTGTTCACATTAAGTTGAGAAAATAAAAAACATTAATTTATCTTGAAATTGGAAAAATAATATAAATATAATTGATTTTTATACAATTAGAAGATACAAAAAGATAAAAAAGTACCTTTTAAATATTCAAGTTTTTTTTAAAAGAAAAGGAAGGCACTAATTTTTTATAAGGGTGTTATTTATTTCTTAAGGAAAAAAGAAGGGGTATATAAGCTTCATAATCAAAGTATCTTTTAAAATGTAAATTATTGACGGAATCAAAATGGAGTCTAGTAAGGAAAAATGACGATTTACTAAAACTACAAAAAAATGTTGCAATGCTACTTAGAATCAAAGGAACACTTGTAGGGAAGGATATTGCTATTTATTTTGCTCTTACTGAGGATAATAATTATGTTAGCACCGAATGTGCTAACCATTTAGGGATTCTTCAGTCAAATATCACTGGAAGGATAGATTCGTGGAACGAAAAAGAATATGACATAAGCAATCTACAACTAAACATTGGAGATTATATCCTTGTATCACAATTCATTGTTAGATCCTTATTTTTTTGATGACAACGACATAATTCTAGTTTCACCCTAGGTGGAAGTACGGGACTTTCATTTTAAACACGAAGAACTTTTTGACTTTTTCCTATAGAAAGAAAAAGATAACATTACATGCCTCTACATTGGAGTAAGATCTAGTAACATCAGAAGACCTTAAATATATCTTAAATATTATTCTTCAAGATAATTAGAAGACAATAAAAAAGGTGCAAAAATAATTTGATAAAGTTATTGCAAATAAAGACAAAGAAAATTCTCGTCTTAAGAATCATAGTCAAAACCTGATTGCATAGATTAAGAAGTTAAAATATGAAAAAAATCACTCATTGATAAAGAAACAATCATTGATCCCATTGAAATAAATGAATCATTAGCTGTAAAAATCCAAGTTGTAGAGAAAGGAATAAATACAAATTCAGTTAAAATCACGATTCAAGAAGATTCCAACCTAGTAAAGACTTTTTCAAATATTGTAGTACAAACGATGGGAATTTGAAGTATATTTACTAATAAAAATTCAATGATCAACAAGGCCACACCAAGGCATGAAGAAGAAATAATATCGAAAGTAAACCAAGAAAATGCTACAAGTACAGTAAGAGAAAATTATGTTGCAAAGGTGCTTTATTGACATCCTAATCACAAAAGAAGGTACATTAAGTTTCAGTATATCAATCACTCAAAATGAACTCAATTGACCTATTGTTTGAAGAGTATTGATGCCAATACAATTCAATCTCATAAATACAATTCATCTAAACAATCTAATGAGTGCAATGTTTTGCAAAAGATCGAATTAGGATGGTCAGATCCTTTTACAGTTCAACAATTATGCTCAACACTTAGAAGTTCGTATCATCTCATATCATCCACCATAAAAATATAAAATATAGAGAACCATTCAAATACAATACAAGCCAGAACACGACATAAATCCTTCCATAATTATGCTCTGAGGACAAAGCATTTCTAAAGGGGTGGCAATGTAATAGATATAGATATTAAAAATAAATAAATAAATAACAAATAACAAATAATTAATAATTAATAATTAATAATGAATAGATGTGACATCCTAATGAAAGGACACATCTCTTAGGAAAGGGAATCCCTACGTGGGTATATATATGGCCGTCACCTCATTTGTATTCATATTTTCATATACAATTATTTAATATAATTATCCACATGGATTTCTTTGTACTGTTCCAAATATTTTGGATGTGTGTGATCTAAACCAAGACTGGTTCGTCACACTCCGAAGAAGATCGGGCACGGACCGAGGCACGACATGACTCGATGCGACACCTTGCAATGTGGCGCGATCTTTGGACAATGACAAAGTTGCATGGGGATAAATTGTATGAGGTTTGGGAAGGTGGTCGAGCGACCTACTAGACTCTTGTGTATTTGTATTGAACATCTTGTATAATAAGAAGCTTTGTACGGGTGTTAGGCACCTTTGGTGCTGCCGAACCATACTTGTGTATCTTTCTCATGTGTAAGTGTGTCAAATGCTCTTGATCATATTATTGGCTAAGTATAGAACTTGATAACTGTATATGTTAAAGAAACACAAAGTGTATGTAATGAAGTGCATGGTTGGGTGGGCGCCTTTGTGACAAAGAGTTAAGTGTTGAGGCTTGACTCGACAAGTATCTCAAGGCATAGATATGAGCATACCTTGAGTGAAGAGGCGTAGTCCAAGCGAAGTACTCTCGGCTTGGTCTAACCGTCGAGTTGGAAACATCATGGTGCTGCATGACCCCAAGTGCCGGGATACCTGGGTGTGCCAAGTCGAGTTGGATCCATTGGTAGACTGTGGGCACATGACACATGCTTCCATTGGTTTAACCACTTAAAAGAAGGAAGCCAAATTGAAGTTGGACAAGGAAGTGGTTTCCCAAAACCAAATGCCCTTTATCTAGGCCTTAATCGGCCCCACAGATCGTCATCCCTGTAGAAGGGGAGACAAATGAATATATTTTCTTCTTCTATCGATACCTCAGGAGGTCAACTCATTATATCTCCACTCAAGATGGAGAAAGCCACTCGAAAATAAATAGAGTAGACAAAATCACCCGCGCTCATGACTTGAACTTGTAACATTAAAATCCTTAATATAGGTAGGTGTTATTTTGTAGTTAAGGCAAAGTGTTTCCCTGGCCTTCTCTTTCTAGGAGTTTGTAATATTTGATAAATCTTGACTACTCACTGTGGGTAGGTGTTATTTTGTAGACAAGGAAGGTAAGGTGAAGTGCTTATTTCCTTGGACTTTTATCCCTCGTGAAGGCTTTCTTTTAAGGCTTTGGTGATGATATAATAATAGGTTTTGGGTATTACTTTGGAGATTGGGAATTATTTCGTCACTCTATTGAATTCTATCTCACTACTATCCCATTCTATATTAATTTGTTAGGTCAATAGTTTGAGAAAGGCATAGCCATTTCTAGCTCGGTATTCCTCTCTTGATGGTTGAGTGACCACACACTTTTTTTTTCTTTAAGCTTTGTAACTTAATATAGAACTTGGTTTTATGCCTTATGTCTAGCTTGGCCTTAGCTAGTGATCGAAATGAGATACTAGCTTACGGTGAAGCAACACTTCTCTCCTGATGCTCCTCAAGTATGGGCCATTAAAGGGCCGTGAAAATAAATGGCCATGAAAAATTCCCAGTCCATTGACAAAACGAATAGGCTATGGATTTCTTTGATTGAGAACTTTGTACCTGGTGTACACGGTCCAAGGAAAAATAATAATAACAGTCGCAAATAAAATCAATATTAAAGGGCGACATGGGTGCGAGAGTCTTCATGATCCTAGTGGAAATCAATTTTTTTCCTTACACCTGGGGGCTAGGGAACATGTCGAATAATCTAGTCGAGTCTTATTTGTGGTGTTGTCTCTCCATAGCTAAAAAAATGGCCTCATGATCTTGCTTTTTCTTAGGATTCATCGTTGATCATTACTGTGTTGATCGCTCAATCGAAACCAGGAGGGAACCAACTTAAATCCATCATCTCTCGAATCAAACAAGCTCTAGTTCACTTTGATTAGGTTTCCTTCTACCACATAAAGAGGGAATTGAATGACAAGGTTGATGAGTGGGAAAGTTGGCCTCATCCTGAAATCCTAAAGCTCTAATAAAAAATGGGGGTTTCAATTATTGCACAACACCTTAGATCATTTCATCGATGGTCATTAATTGACATTAATTCCATTTTGCAGTCACCATTGAATTACAACTGGATGAGACTTTGGAAGGAAGTCAAGAGTGGGCTAGCCCCATACTCCCATATGGCTTGACAAATCACACTTGTGGTTATTCAGTGCACCACGATGAATCTTGATGCAGGAGCATCATGTACAATTGTAATTTTCCCAAGTTTTTAATAGGTTCTAGTTGATTTCTAAAATAGTCCATGCATGGTGGAGTTTGTTTTGCCATGTAATGTAACAAATTTTTCATTTTAGCATATATTTAGAGGGTTGAGTAATTTTGGGGATAAATCAGAGTTTGTTTTAGATTTGGAGGATATGAATCCATCCTTTGAGGATTCGAGTAATTTTTCCTTTGTAATTGTATAAATAAACCTCTTGATAGAAAACAAAGAAAGGAGGAGAATCAGGGAAAGAACACGTAAGGCGTGTGTGCACAGAGTGTGATAGAGAAGGAGAATCAAGGTTTTTAATAAAATAGAAGTTGCAGACCCATTTTACTGTGCAATATTCTTGTTTCTCTAGTTATTTCCATTAAAGCCCTGTATAGGTTGTGTGATCATGTTTTTGTTTTATGTTGGATCATTGACATCCTTGTAAATGTATGCGCTATTGTTGAATTGATATTAGGTCGAGAACCATAACACCGATCTAAGTCTTAATTGATTGAGCCTTCGGGAGCGAGAGTGAGTCCATTTACGTCCTAGTGGAACGAGATCGATGAGTCAGACTCAAAATTCCTATGAATTTCCTAAGTTTTGAATCCGTCAGAGTTAACTAGAACGAGCACAACTAGACCGACCTTCAATCCATATAAATAAGTCTTTATTCCCTCCAGTGTCCGGTTGAGAGAACCTACAATTGACGAAGAAATATGCGTTGTTCGTTTACGCAAATTCCATTCAACTGGACTGGATTCATACTCAAAAAGAGGATGTTTGGAGGAGTATTCCTGGTGCCCGATTAAACTAGAGTGGAGTAAAATTATAAAAGGTACATTCTATTATGTCCTAGGGTTAGTGGGCTGGTGGATTACATTCGGTGGTTCGATGATCCTATCTCTCTCGGTGGGCCGGTTAACTGCGATAGTTAACATTTGTTTAATTGGATCAGAATAATATACTGGGTTTCAATTCAACTTTAATTCCTTGGTGGCTTAGAATTTCCAGTGCATGGTTTGTAGATATGTTAGCCTCCCTGTAGCTTATGGGGTTTCGAAGATAGACATGTTCTTCGGTTATGTTGATTTTTCCAGTGTGAGGTTTCACATTCGTGAACAATACTAGGACATTGTTCCTATAGTTTCGATAGAGTACGAGAGAAATAAATATAAGGTATTTCGATCCAATTGGATCTGAATTTAATAGAGATTCCAGATGTACAATTATCATATTAAGATATAGTATATAGATAGAGCCTGGATCAGCCGAGGTCTGCACCAAATCCATATAAGAATTATGGGATAACTTGAGTTTGGTGCTCCACTCTAGGGAGAATTTTTAGTATTTTGGTTTGGGGGACATTAGGTCTTATTTTTGGTTGTAAACTCAATGCTATTTTGGTGGGCCTGTTCGTACCTTGGAGGGGGAAAGATAAGTGTTATGGCGAGCAACATTTGTGGTCAATGGTGAAGGGGTGTGTTCGACTAACATTGATGTTTTTTTATCTACTACTTATGGGTTCTGAATAGGCTTGCTCTGGTCTCCTCTCTCTTCTTTGCGGGGTTCTACTTGTGTATTATCTTTGATACTGCATGTTGGAGAAATGCAATTTGGTCATTTTTTGAGCTTTCTCTTTATCTATGGTCTGACTCTCGGTTTCACAATTCGACGCCCGAAGTTATTATGAAAGGTATCCATGTGATAGGGGAATCCTGAAAGGTCATGGCAAACAAATATATCAGGGAAGTGAGACGGGTCATTCTCAAGCATTAAGAAATTAATCAAGCCAACATCGATGCTTTATTGATTGTCTCCTCCAAGGTTACAGAGCTGGAACATGCTAGCATCACTGAGAATGCCAACTTCATTAATCTCCTTCTCTTCCAGAAACATTGAATTGATTCACTAGAGATTGAATGTAACAAACTTTGCTCTTTGGTAATCTCACAGTGCATGGATTCTCTTTTTTTCCTCCAACAATCATGGTACTCGAAGTTCAAATCAAGCAGGGATAATAAAAGTTGAGACAATTTACCAAATCCAGGTTCCTATGGAGATCGAAGGTGCAAGTCCCCCTCATTTCGGCGAGGAGTAGGAAGAACAAGGCAATGTTCACACCTAAACCAATATGAATGTTATTTAAAGTTATTCACATTTTGTGTTAGTTTGTTAGGCAAGCTACTAGTAGAAACACTTGGAACTCTTGTTCGGAGGGATACTTTTTGTCTTTAGATGTCAACTTAGAAATATGTCAAGTTCTGTGGAAGTACAATGAACACAAGGAGTGTAATTTCTATGAGCTTCAACAGAGATAATCTTTTGAATGAATAGAAATCTCCATCCTAGTTTAAAAAATAAAAAAGAAAAAGAAAAAGAAAAAAAACAAAACATATTGGTCTCGGTGTAGGGGAAAAAGATGGGGTAAATGTAGTTGGTTATGTGGCACAAAGTGTGAAAGGTATTAGAAGTACGGCTAATCAAGACAAAAAACACCGTAGGGAGGGAAATGCAAGGTGATAAAGAAAATAAGCATAATATCTCACCTCAATGCCGGGGATGAGGAATATGAGAGGGACCTAGGAAAGTGATGAAGGATGTGTAACAATGTTGTCAAGGAATTTGACTTACTGATACAAGCCAAGGGATTGTAAATACAATTATTGATAAATATGAGGCAATTGCTGAAAATATAATTTTTATTCACTATAAATAAAATGATTGATGATACAATGATAATGATATGTTGATGATAATTATATGCTACTGTAGTAGCATATTTTTACAAATGCATACATGGTGGCTTGTCCCTTAATAATATATTTATTATTTAATATATGTTAATGCATATTATTACTAATAACAATAGTACATTGATTAGAACATAAGGGTATACAACAAGTCACCCCTTTCAGAGGTGCTTGTTAGGGCCAAATGTAGATAGATATGCCCTTGAAGCATTGAAAATTGATTTTGTTTAATTTTGAATTTTCGTTATGTTGGAATGTAGATATACATGTTTTTTGGAGAACATTGAGATATTCAGATTTTTTATATTCTAGAAAGAGGCTTGAGTGATAGAAGCGAGAGCTAGAGAAATGGCATGGGGTATATTTAGTAATGTGGTCCAAGAGATGTTAGCTTTTATAGCTCGGGAGGTACTCAACATGTTTTGTCTTGTATGTGGAAGTGACTTTATATTTACACTACTAGGTACTTGACTTTGTAATGGGTTTTTATAAAGTTGTAATAAAGTGGTTCTTTTATTAAAGAGACTTTTTATTAAAGTGTACCTTCTAATATTAAAGTGACTTTATTTCATAAAGTGCACTTATGTTATAAAGTGAATTTGTATTTTAATATTTTAAGTGATTTATTTTGGAGGGAATGAATCATATCCCTTGATCATGTAAATGCAAGATTAGATCTTGCCCTTTGGATTTCGGGATGGGGAAGATGAAAAGACACTTGGAAGGTGAAAGGTCACTTTCAAATTATAAGAGAATCCCTAGGGTAGTGTGAAAGACAAGCGAAGAGGAGTTTGAGAGAGATTTTCGAGAGAGATTTGAGAAGGAGAGTGAGGGCAGCAAGTTGGGTGCATTTCCCAAGAGAGATTGGGCACATTTCCCAAGGAAAAAACATGTTTTGAAGTTGTTGAGATTTATTGCTGTGAGGGAGGCCGTACTGTACAGATCTGTACAGTCCATACAACAGAGAAGTTGACACATTTTTTGAGGCAAGGAAGGCATGGAAATCGAGGAAGCTTGAGGGTATTTGCTGTTGAAGGACAATTGTACAGAACAGGTTGTACAACAACATATTGGCATGAAATTCAAGGTGCTGATTTGGAGGAGGCCATACAACAATACAAAATTTTGGGCATGGTTTTCAAGGAAGATTTTCTAGGGATAGTTTGGGTGTTGTAAGTGAATTTTCTTGCTGGAAAATGTATTCTCGCTGTTGATATGTACTTTTCTGAAGCTAATAAAATCTCTCTCTCTCTCTCTCTCTCTCTCTCTCTCTCTTTGGGTTTCCCCACATTGGGGTTTTCCTTGGCTGGTTGCCTAAATTTATGAGTTTTACATGGATGCGTGACTGTTGTTCATCATTATTTTTCCGCTGCAAAAGTTCTTAGCAATGTGTATTTATGTTTATGGTATTTTCTGAATGAGGGTTTAATGAATTTCATAGTTCATTTAAGATAGTTATCTCTAGGTTGCTAAGTGTATGAAAATTTTTGTATAAGTTGATTTTTTCATTAAATTTCTACATGGTATCAGAGCTTGGGCTCCAAGTTACAGTGAACAATGTTATTTTTGGGAAAGATTTGAAGGGGGAAATCCATTGGTTGTTTTCTTTGAACAATTGACAAGGAGATGGCTGTTTGCATCAAGTATGAGGACCGGTTGGATGGGATTTCCAACTATTTGCAATGGGAAGTCAGGATGTCAGCTATTCTCGGAGAGAACAAAATTTGGATCTTTGTTAGCACCATAGTTTTTGTTCCCACAACAAACTCTATAGCTTTGGATTTACATGAGGTAAAGGAGGCCAAATCTCAGAGGCTTATTCTGGATGGGGTGAAGGACCACCTTATCCCACACTTACCTGAGAAGAAGACAACCAAAGAGATGTGGGATGCACTGGAAAACTTGTACGAGGCGAAGAATTAAAACCAGAAGAAGACCTTGAAGGAAAAATTGCATGATACTAAGATGGGTAAGGGTGAGAGTGTGGCTTCTTATCTTACCCAGGTAGGTCAAGTGAAAGATGAGTTGGATGTAGTTGGGGAGGCCATTTCATATTCAAAGTTGGTGAGGATAAACTTGAAAGGCTTCACCAAGGAATATGAAGTTTTCGTGAAGTGTGTGGTGGGTCGTGAGCATATTCCAGATTGGAGTAGACTATGAGACGATTTCACTCAGGAGGAGATCCAAGAAGGATCTCAAAGCAGTGGACAGAAGGGAGATGGAGTTGATGGATAGAATGTTGCTCTTGTTGCAAAGGGAAAGGGGAAGAAGAGAGGACACACCGAGAAGGACTTGAGTAAATTCAGATGTTACTATTGTAACCAGTTGGGGCACCTTGCTTCTCAGTGTCCCAAGAGGAAGAAGAAGAAAGAACGAGAGGGGCCTGATACAACTGCTACAACAAATATGGAGGACTTTTCATCCATGTTTGATATGGACTTTTCTTTGGTCACTCTAGTATCCAGTGTTGGTAGTGGTGGATTTGGGGGTGATAGCAGATGGATTGTTGACAACGGAGCCTCTTATTACATCATGAGAATATGACGTGTATTCCTTATTATCATAGAGACAGGTCCTGACCGAATAGTGGTGAGTGAAGGAGGTATGGCACGAGTTGTACGTGGAGTTGGAAGGGTTAGATTCTGACTCGAGTATGGAGTACTCCTGGAGGTTGATGGAGTTCTATTTGTTCCGAGGTTGAGGGTTAAATTGCTCTCCATCTCAGCCTTGGAAGATGCTGAATATTGTACATTGTTCAAGAGAGAACATTTATTTATCTATAGGGAGGGAGTGGATCCGGTTGAACCACATCTGATTGGTGATCAGATGGATATGTTGTACAAGTTGCGAGGACAACCTACAGGTTATGATTTAATGTTGGACGAGGAACATGCGGCTCCTAAGACTGCATTGGGCCCAATGATTTAGTCTTTCATTATGAGGGAAGAGAGGGAGTCTCTTCTGAGCACTGATAGGTGGATCAACTGGTGTGATCGAACAAAAGCTCAGGGTGGAGTGGATTCTCCTAGGAGCTCAGGGTTCATAGTGGTTTCCAGGAGGAGGTATTCAAGTTCGAGTTTTGTGAAAGCGTTGGGCTTGGGTCCAGGTTCAGAGGGAGCTCCTACTGCAAACAATGTGATGGGACTAGATGATGGTGATGGAAATGAGTACATCCCTCACTAAGAGGAGTGTTATCTTTTATAGCTTGGGAGGTACTCCACATGTTTTGTCTTGTATGCGTAAGTGACCTTAGATTTACAATACGCACTTGACTTTGTAATGGTTTTTTATAAAGTTGTAATAAAGTGGTTCTTTTATTAAAGTGTACCTTCTAATATTAAAGTGACTTTATTTCATAAAGTGCACTTATGTTATAAAGTGAATTTGTACTTTAATATTTTAAGTGATTTATTTTGGAGGGAATGAATAATGTCCCTTGATCATGTGAATGAAAGATTAGATCTCGGCCTTTGGATTTAGGGATGGGGAAGGTGAAAAGACACTTGGAAGGTGAAAGGTCACTCTCAGATTATAAAATAATGCCTAGGGTAGTGTGCAAGACAAGAGAACAGGAGTTTGAGAGAGATTTCCAAGAGAGCTTTGAGAATGAGAGTGAGGGCAACAAGATGGGCGCATTTCCCAAGAGAGATTGGACACATTTTCCAAGGAAAAACACTATTTTGAAGTTCCTGAAATTTATTGCTGTGAGGGAGGCCGTATTGTATGGATCTGTACAGTCCGTACAATATAGAAGTGGGCATGTTTTTCGAGGCAAGGAAGGCATGGAAATCGAGACAACGTGAGGGTATTTGTTGTTGAAGGAAAACCGTACAGAACAGACCGTACAACAACAAATTGGCATGAAATTCAAGATGCTGATTTAGAGGAGGCCATACAACAATACAGATTTATGGGCACAATTTTCAAGGCATATTTTATGGGGATAGTTTGAGTTTTGTAAGTGAATTTTCTTGCTGCTGATATGTACTTTCTTGAAACTAATAAAATCTCTCTCTTTGGGTTTCCCCACATTGGGGTTTTCCCTGACTGATTGCCTAAATTTCTGAGTTTTACATGGATGTGTGACTACTGTTCATTATTATTTTTCCGCTGCAAAAGTGCTTAGCAATGTCTATTTCTGCTTATTGTATTTTTTGAATGTGGGTTTAATACATTTCAGAATTCATTTAAGACAATTATCTCTAGGTTGCTAAGTGTATGAAAATTTTTGTATAAGATGATTTTGTCATTAAATTTCTACAGAGACAAAGGTCCATCTCCCAACTTGTGGCTCGACTCTTAGGAATCAGGTTATAGGAGAACCTTGGCTCAATAAAAGTTATCCATAATGCTACCGACCCTAATGCTATATTTAACTAAACATGAGGATACCTTTTGTAAAACAAAGAGTATATGAGCATGCAAAACAAAACAATTTATGGGAAGAAAGAAAAATGAAAAAGATGTTTGTAGTGATATATCATTTTTGAACCTATCCAATGGTGGTTTTAAGAGGTGTATATAGCTTTGAACAATGTTAATCCAATTTTTTAGATGAAAGACTATAATTATGAAATTTCTTCTTAGTATCAACCATGGACAAAGAGTATCAAGGGGATTTGCAACACTACATACCCAAATTAAATTTTGCAAAAAAACAACAAAATATCTGAATTTTGTTTTTATAGTTCCATTTAGTAAGCGCCAATTTTAGTTTTATTTAAGAAAAACTGAAAATCTAAGTAAAAGCTAAATACAATGCAAGTGAACGAATCAAGAAAATACAAAAAACAATAAAGCACCAAATTATGGTACATGGATATCTCACACTGTAAGGATTAAAATGCTTAAGATGCTGGTCATTTACCAAAAAATGTAGAATGCCACCATTTAAAGTTTTAATTTAAGTGTTTGGTTTGAAAATCTCATAAATTGACATATGGACCCATCCATGAAGAATTTTAATTTTTCTACCCTTAGAAGGGTTCTCAAGGTCTTTTACCACATCCAAGCAATGTTGCTTGGGTAATAGGTGATTAGGATATACACTTACACTAACATATGCCACATATGTAAGATTTATGGGTTGTTATAGAGCCGACTTGATTCATCTCACATTTCATTGTCTCCTTGCTATCTTGGTCTATGGAATTAGGTGTTTCTAACTTTGCTTGGATTGCCTTATACAAGCTTATATAAGATGCATGTGCAAGTCAACGTAGCGTGATTAGTGTTTGAAAAAATTAGATGAAAAACAGGTGGAAAAAATATTATACTCACTTCAATTATATAATTATGAGATACATTATTCATGGCTTCCATCACATACATTCAATCCATTGAACATTTTTGTTTGACAACACAGGTATTCCAACAAAGGATGAACACCTTCAGTAACTACTCACATAACCAGATCATAGATCAACACACCGATGTTTTCACGTGGTAAAACCCCTACGGGGAAACATCCATGACCCCAACCAATGCGACCACTTGGAGCAGTTTATTAATTCAAAGAAAAAGATTACAGAGAGATTTTACAAGAGAGTTTCTCACAATCGATCATCGACAAATGACCGTCCATGCTCTTTAAATAAAGATCATGGAACAATCAGGTGTTAAGCCATGGATCAATGGCTATTAAGATCGATGAGAGTATGAACTGTCGGATCACTCTATGTTGGGAACATATCGTGACCATCGGATTTCCTAACTACAAATTCATACTAATGCATACTAAAGAAACACACTAGAAAACACACTTTTACCCAACGACACAATAGACCAAGTAGATATTAACTAATTCCTAAGTGTCTAAATATCCTAACATCACCCCTTAAGAACAACTTGGGATATGATTGAAGGATTTACAATAGTGACACAATAGGAGAAGGAAGGACGCATTAGAGCCTACCCCCCCTTAATGACAACTTCCTGAACTCCTAACATAGATCGAAGTTTGGAAAACTTCGCTTCTGTAAGAGACTTTGTGAAAATGTCTGCAACTTGATCTTCTATAGGGAAAAATAGCACTTCAATAAATTGATCATGAATGAGCTTTCTGATGAAGTGCATGTGTAGCTCGCTGTGTTTGCTACGCCGATGTTGAATTGGGTCTTTGGCGAGGTTGATGACACTCTGATTGTCACACCAAAGGCTGGTCAGATGCTGGTGCTGGAATCCAAACTCTGAAAGGATCTGTTGAAGCCACAGGGATTCCTGACTTGCATTTACCGCTGCTCGATACTCTGTTTCTGCTGAAGAAAGTGCAATAGCTTGTTGTTTCTTACAGGCCCAAGTGACAGGTCTTGAACCAAGAATGAAACATAACCTACAATAGATTTCCGATCATTAGGGTTGCCGACCCAATCTGAATCAGTGAAACCAACCAATAAAGGAGTCCCCCCTGAAATGTAATGTATCTCGAACTGAACTGTACCACGAACATAGCGAAGTATCTTTTTAGCTGCTTTCCAATGGCTTTGATGGGGCGTTTTCATATATCGAGCAACAAGACCAACAACAAATGAAAGATCAGGACGGGTATGAGTCAAGTATAAGAGGCTACCAACTAACTGATGGTACAGGGTGGCATCAACTTCAGGAGAAGTACAAGTGGAAGTAAGCTTGACTCTAGACTCGAAGGGAGAAGGGGTTGGTTTAAAATCGTCCATGTGAAAGCGACGAAGAAGGTCACAACAATACTTAGACTGGGAAAGAAAAATTCCTTCATTGGTTTGCAAAAATTGGAGGCCAAGGAAATAGTGCAAAAAACCTAAGTCTATCATTTCAAATTTCTTCTTAAGGTTGGTTTTCACATGGTTTAAAAGTTTTGAGTCAGTACCAGTAAGGATAAGGTCATCAAAATAAATGACAAGGATTATGAGATGGCTTCCTACTTTCTTGGTATAGACATTAGGATCAGAATGGCTTCTAGATAATCTAGTGGCAATAAGAAAGCTGCCCATTTTGGCATACCAAGCTCGGGGAGCTTGCTTGAGACCATAAAGAGATTTCTTGAGGCGACAAAGAAGGCTAGAGTCATTTTGGACATAGCCAGGAGGTTGTTCCATGTAGATTTCTTCTTGCAAATATCCGTGCAAGAAGACATATTTAACATCCATCTGATGGACCTCCTATTTATGTGAGGCAACAAGGGCAAGAAAAATATAGATGGAATTCATTTTTTCTACAGGGGAAAAGGTTTCATTATAGTCAATTCCTTCAACTTGGGAAAATCCTTTGGCAACTAACCAAGCCTTGTGTCTTTCAACACTTCCATCTGATGCATACTTAGTTCTGTAGACCCATTTGCATCTAACAAGTTTTCTTCCTTTTGGAAGAGGTATAAGATCCCAAGTATCGTTTGTCATTAAAGAACGATACTCTTCATTCATTGCTGTAACCAAATCTAGATGACCTGAAGCTTCTGCAAATGTCTCTGGATCATGAGTGTCTGAAACTTGAGCCAAAAGAGAAGAGGCTCGCTGGAACCGTGAATGTGTTCGACGCTGATCTGAAGGATCCCCGACAAGATCACCAGCTGCTTCTCGTGTTGAACGAACCCATCTAGGAAGCGGTGGAGCTAGTGGTGGTTCATGTTCAAAAGACTCATCTGGAGGAGGGTGAGCAAGCAGAGGTGGATTTTTATCCTCATTGTCATCATCTGAAAAAGAAACCAGATAAGAAGAAGGCACAAACGCCGAATATGGCTCGTAGGTCGAAGAAGACACAACCGCTGAATTAGGCTCGCAGGCCAAAGAAGGCACAAACGCCGAATTAGGCTTGCAGACCCAGAGATTTTCATCAAATTTAACATATTTTCTAATAATAATTTCATTACAATGTGATTGAAGAAGTTTGTAACCTTTGGCATCTTCAGAATAACCAACAAATACACACTTCTCACTTTTAGGCTGCAATGCTTTCCTTTTTCCACTAGGAATGTGAGCCCATGCTATACTGCCAAATACACAGAAGTGACTTACATCTGGTTTAATTTTAGTCCAAGCTTCTTCCGGTGTTATATTTTTAAGCACCTTTGTGGGAGTGTGATTTACTATGTAATTTGCACAGTTGATGGCTTCTGCCCAATACTTTAGACTTAATCCTTTAGATTGGATAATACAATTAACCATCTCTTTTAATGTGTGATTCTTTCTCTCAAAAACACCATTTTGTTGTGGTGTATATGGAAAAGTGTGTTTCATTTGGATTCCCTGTGTAGTACAGTAACTTGTAAAATTATTGTTCACATATTCGCCTCCATTATCTGTTCTTAACCTTTGAATTTGATGTCCAGATTGCTTTTCTACAAGGGCCTTGTAGGCCAAAAACTTGTCAAAAACTTCGCTCTTAAGTTTTAATAAGTAAACCCAAGTACGTCTGGAAAAGTGATCAATGAAAGTTAAGAAATACTTGCACCCAGAAAAAGGAGGAGAAGAAAGTAGACCACATAAATCACTATGAACAAGCTGCAAAGGACCCGAGGCGTGCCAAGAGGCACGTTTGTCAAAATTGTCCCGATGATGTTTTCCAAGGACACAACCGACACAAACACCATCTCTGCATGAAACAAGAGGAATACCAGTCACCATTTGTTGATTACATAGTTGCTACAATGAGCGATAGTTTAGATGACCAAACCACTCATGCCAAAGTTTTCGTAGGTCATCGCTATGAGAAACAAAAACTGATGAAAAATATGATGACCCAAAGTTGTCAAATTTGTACAACGTGGTAATATCATCAGCAATTCCAGTTGCAAGAACATTCTTAGGATCTTTTAGATCCTTGATTACAACTTGGTGAGGTGAAAACTCTACGGTTTTATCTTCCCTTGAATGAGTGATTTGATATACTGATAGAAGGTTACAAGAAAAACTTGGATCACATAATACATCATTGAAATGACCATTTTCTACTTGAACTGTTCCAGATCCTTCAACACTAAGAGATCTATCATCACCAACAAATATTTTCTTGGTGTTACATTCATTTAGAGTAGAAAATATGGCTTTATCCTTAGCCATATGATAGTATGCTTTAGAATCAATAAGCCACTCATCAGAAGTAGAAGTAGAAGTAGAATTTGTATTGAAGGAGAAACCAGAAGCATAAAGTGCATGTCCATGAGAAGAAGAAGAAGAAGAAGAAGTAGAATCAATACTGATGTTGTGCTTCTTCATCATTGCTTCTAAAGCTGCCATCTTCTTGAAACATTTGGACTCATCATGACCATATTTATCACAAAAGTTGCAATGTCTGTTAGTATTTTTATTTTTATATTTTTCTACTTTGTCTCCATTAGGAGCAAAAACTGTCTGAGTGGATTTGAGACCCTTATATTGCTTTTTGTTATGGCAAGGATGTTGCTTCTTGGGATTCTTGGGTTTATCTTTCTGATGGACAACTAAGGCTTTGTTGGAGATACCTGCAGTGTTGATCACTCCAAGTTGTACTAGATTATCTTGCTCTCTAATCAAAGCATCACAACAGTTCTAAAGACTGGGTTTTTGATAAGCTGCCCTTAGAGCCTCTTGCATGGCATAAAAGGTAGATACAAACACATAATATGCACCACCTAGCTTAGAAAGAATAAGATAGATGCAACGATCTTCGTCTATCTTTATCTTACATTCTTCACATAAAGTTCTGAGTGTTTTAAACTTAGACAGATAGTCTTCAATGCAAAAAAAATCACTTGGACTTAAAGTTAGTACTTGATTTTCTAACTGTTGTTCTCGAATAATATTGTGTTTACCAAACACAGATTAAATCTTTTCTCAAGCTTCTTTGGATTTATCAATTGATTGAAGGTGAAACCTTAAATCATGAGAGATGGACATTCCGATTAATCTACGTGCTTCGTCATTCCTATTATCCTATTTGGCTTTCTTATCAACATCAGTGGGTGTTGTTTCCTTTCCCAAGTAATCCGGTACAAGCCTTTACTTCTTAATAAATCCTCCATATGGGATTTCCATTGGAAGTAGTTGGTGCTGATAAGTAAGATATTACTTGTAGAAGCCATATTAAATATGCAGATAATACAAATTTAAACACTAAAACTGATGATCTGAATGGAAATAGATAAAAAATTCATGCGGTTTTAAAAAAAACGACACTGAAAATGGACTTCGGATATGAGAGTTATGCCATTTAAAAAAGAAGGCATAAACGGTAACCAAAGGACTACGTGGTAGTGTCCGTTGCTTTATGAAGTGACCCACTTATATAAAGAGAAGTGGGGCTCACTTTTACAAAGAAAAGCTGCATGCAAAATAAATAAGTCTAAAATAAAATATTAAAGTTACTTATAGTGATTCACTTTTATACTTGAAGTGAAATACACTTTACAATTTTAGCATGATTTTTTTCAAAAAAAGTAACAAAAGAGAGACTTGAACTCAAGATCTCTTACTTAATAAGACGACTTTTAACCAAATGGTCTAGCAAAACATATTGTAATATTTAGAAGGAGGATTGTGGGTGTTGTTGTTGAAGACGACCTTGGAAAGGGTGCTAAAAAAAACTCTTTTCACACAAGAAAAAAATTCCACTTCTTGATGACAACAAGGGTTAGATCTTAGTTAGCTTACCTGGATGATGCACATTTTCCTATCTGTTTCTGATTTGCCGAGATCGCATAGGGTGCAGGGAAAACAACATACGCATATTTAAAAGAGTCGCAACCCGGAAATAAAAAAATACAAAACCGAAATAAAACCAAAATACTTCTCTGCAAAAAAAATTTAAAAAATGCGTATTTAAACTTTATACCTCCGGATCTGATTGTAATGGATGTATCTTGGGCAAACATAAACCTTTTCAAGTGAAACTAAAAAATGTTCTTGAATGAAAAGAGTGCTCCGGACGCAATGAAACAATCCTCTCAGCCCATAAATGTACGAAAATGACAAAAAATGGATATGAGACAACTCGGCTTCACAATCTCGATCTACAACAGGAGCATGTTTTCAAACAGGCTTTGATACCATGTTCGACAACACAGGTATTCTAACAGAGGATGAACACCTGCAGTAACCACTCACATAACCGGATCAAAGATCAACACACCTATGTTTTCACGTGGTAAAACCCCTATAGGGAAACATCCACGGCCCCAACCAACGCGGCCACTTGGAGCAATTTATTAATGCAAATAAAAAAATTACAAAGAGATTTTACAAGAGAGTTTCTCACAATCGATTATCGACAAATGACCCTCCATGCTCTTTAAATAGAGATCATGGACCAATCGGGTGTTAAGACATGGATCAATGGCCGTTAAGATCGAGGAGAGTATAAACCATTAGATCACTCTATGTCGGAAACATATCGTGACCGTCGGATTTTCTAACTACAAATGCATACTAAAGAAACACATTAGAAAACACACTTTTACCTAACAACACAATAGACCACGTAGATCTTAACTAACTCCTAAATGTCTAAATATCCTAACAATTTTCACTATTCCCTGTGTTTTTTTTAAAGTTTTTGCTTCTCTCGTTTTAAAAGTCTATATAATATGTATGTAAAATTTATTTCAATATTATAATTTTTGAAAATAATAAATATGATATAAAAATGTCATATTCAAATACTATTTTACTTCAATGACACAATCATTGAATGCACTACAAGTGTCTTTATATTTGAAAATGGACCTTCATTTGAACTAGTCAATTTATTTATTGAATATATATATATATATATATATATCAATTCGTCTTAATGTATCTTCACACCATTTCATTTTATTTGATTTATATACATCTAGGTATTGCGAAATTCTCCGTAGCACCTTCTTAATACACAACTCATATTCATGACTCAATCTATTAAGAAAAAAACATTTATATATGAAGTTAACATAATTATTATTTATAAAAATGAATAAAACGAAATGATAATATGAAACTTTAACATCAACATACATTTTTAAATATCTCTTGTTTTAATAGACACTGGTTTTGAGAGCCCAAGGCAAAGACTTCTTAATTCATTATTCTTTTAAACTATGTAGGATTTTTTTTTCGGCCAATGGAAATAACCGCATATTTATTCTCGCAATTACCAAACATACAATAATGAAGTGAATGTAATCCCAGTCATTTAACTATTTTGAAATCTCTCTTTAAAACTCCATAAAAAATAAAAAAATTGTTGATAAAACAATACCACATTTCATACACCAAAGATAAATAAAGTGTTTGACATAGTGAACAAACCACTATAATCTCATATTTTGTAAGTTTATTTCAAATCACGAGAGGAGTTATGATATCAAATCCTTGATAATTGAAAAAAATGAAATTTAACTATTGAAAACTAAAAATGATCAAAATATAAATTTATTTCAAATCATGAGTTGATATAGGGAGGAGTTATGATATAAATCCTTGATAATTGAGAAAAAATGAAATTTAACAGTTGAAGAACTAAAAATGATCAAAATATGTGGAGTCATCTTTATCATATTTTACAAGATTATATGAGACTATGTTAAACTAAAATTTATATTATCTAAATATTATATATATATATATATATTAAATGGTATAAATGTTTTTTATAATAACTCTGTACTACACGAAAAGAAAAGCTCCCATAATTCTTCTTCTTTACTAGCTAAGCAAATTGGAAAAGCTATAACTATTTACAAGTTTTTTATTTATTATATTTATCTTTAATAAAGACGTAAGAGGTGAAACAAATTTTGAAATATGATTTTTTATTTATTCATTTAAAAAAATACAAATATTAATTTTTTAGATTTTTCTTTTATTTATTTAAAAAAACACATAAGTGGTGAAAATAAACTCTTTAGTTTTTCATACAAATTGCGTAAATAAAGATGATTCAAAATAGTTCAAAAAATTTCATTCTTACTAATCTAATATAATTTTAGGACTTTTAAGTACTTTTAGAGGTTCTAAGCAAGTTTAGAGATTGCTTAGAGGTTCTTTAGTTTTTCATACAAATTGCGTAAATAAAAATGATTCAAAATAGTTCATTCTTACTAATCTAATATAATTTTAGGACTTTTAAGTACTTTTAGAGGTTCTAAGCAAGTTTAGAGATTGCTCACAGTTATATATATATATATATATATATATATATATATATAATGTAGATGTATGTTAAATATTTGTGTAATTATTATTTCAATTTGAATGTATAATTATTCAAAAATAGAATGAAGATTTTTTTTAATTTTTTAATTTTTTTTAATTTTATATAACTAAGAGAAATAAAATGTTCTACAAATGAAAAACTTCTATAATATCAATCATATTTTGTAATTTTATTTTAAATTATAGATTAATATATAGAGGAGTTGATGATCTCAAAACTTTGATAATTGAAAAAAATGAAATTTAATAATTAAGGAACTTAAAATTATTAGTGTCGATTCCGACCGCTACTCGCTACCACTATAATCTCCAGGTGCCACTTCTACTACCACGAATCCCACTACCATATGTAACGTCCCCTCCATTACGACATCAAATGTAATTGAGTAATGTAGTGGTATTTTTTTTTTTGTTTTGAAACATTAGTTAGAACTAGTGACATGCGACAATAACATACATTAATACTTACACATTCTAATCTCATCACATCATTACACAACACAAATTAGAATACAACATCACTGTTATTCATAGATCAATCATATCACATAAAGATAACCACATGTCTATCCACCCATCCTACCCTGCAAGGTTATGACCTCCAAGACACATAATTGATGCTCAAGTCTAGGATTCATCCGATTGATTTTGACCATTAAAGGTCTTAGGACTAGCGACTGTTCTGAAGAACAAAGAGATATCTAGTTCCTTTAACCACAATCATACTCCAAAATTCATGACTAAATCAATAATGATACCCATTGTTATCCCCGATTTCTAGGGATAACTAGGAGATCATGTCTCGAGGCCCACAGGTCCTGACATGGAGTACCGAGAACAGGATTTGCCTGAGCATGGACCTGGAGGGCCCATCCTTCTTCTTCTTTGTCAGATTTGTCCTGTCAGCAGTAGCAACATCCATCACTATCGGATTGGACTTGCATAAGAGAAGACTCTTGCTCCATGAGGTAATTGGTCCAGGTATCATGGTATGTGTCATGTTTGATCGTTATAACTTTCAAATATATGCATCAGGTTCCCTACATTTCTGACAATTGCTTGGATCTTACACTAACCCACTTGACCATTGTTGGGGGGATTAATGGGGTGCCCTAGCAAGCTTGTACCCATAGGTTTTGGTTAGCCACCAGGGGATATCTGAAGAGCCATCGTCCGCTCCCACCATATTATCATTTTACATCTTATCTCCCATACATCCATCCCATTCCCCTAGTCCGGGCATTAGGAGGACCTATTTGAGGGGTTACACTTTGTCCTGTGGGAAGAAGGGGCTAAAGGCCCAGGAGGTAAAAGCAGCTGGTAAAAGATAAAAGCCATAGGAAATAAAACCTAGATATGCCTCGCCCAGGGATCCCCGAGAAGGCAATAAAAGGCCTCTCGATAAGAAACAAAGGGGACCCAAAGAAAAATAATAAAAACAAGGCCTATCCAAGAGGATGGGAGGTCTCATCACGAGCTGGCCCATTATGTTCATAGGCATCTAGCAGTATGACATTGCCATTATCTTGTCACCACGCTAGGGCAATGACCCTTGGTTGCATGGCCAAGGGAAAGGGTGTCTCATCACGAGCCAACCTTATCATTTCTGCGAAAATACTCGTGGGTAACACTGTTAGCTCTGGTCACCACGCCAAGGCAGTGTCCTCTGGTCAAGCCTTGAAGCAAAAAAGAAAGCAAAGGTAATAAATAAAGAAAGAATAAAGACAAATAAAGGGTTTGGAAAAAACTACATCCATGACAGGTACAACTTGCCTCCTACAAAGGCACCCACGGATAATACCTACCCTTGGTCTTCACTGTGTCTGAACATCCTTAGATCATGCCATCTCATATTACATGGCTTGAATGATGTCTTTTGGAAAATTTCCTTTTCTTATGGGTGATGGCCCAATAGGTTACCTTATCTTTTTCTTCAACTTTGTATAGTAGATCAGTGTAATATCTTTGAGCTATTAGAGGATATGTTAGGGGTCTTATGCATGTATTTGATAAAATTAATGATGAAATATGATTGACATTGTTATGATCCCGAGGACTAATGAGCCCATGGAGGGCAAAGTTTTTGATGTGCAGGACCATGCCCGACGGATAGGTACCAGTGGACCGGTACACATGGGGAGATGATTAGCTCAGACCTCCATGGGGCTAAAGAGCCCATCAGATGGTTGTTGGGATGGAAGAGACAGGACAATGACGTGATGAGCCTTTTCACATGAAGAAAAGAAGGACGTTCCACCCAGGACACTTTGACTGAGCCCAGCCTTGGGGGGATGACCCACTTCATATGGAACGTTTTCCTCTTGATGGACATGACGCCACCCAGGAGATCTGGACGTTACCTTGAGCATGTGGTAGTTTGATGAGGTTACTGGCACGTGTGGCAACTTGGAGGAGCCCTAGAAGGGCTAACGCCTGACTTCTGGATGCTGGACTAGCCCAAAAGGGCCAACGTCTCCCTCAGAGGGGCTTGACATCCCACCTTTTCCTCATTTTGTGTCTTTTACTTAGCAGTTAATGTAAAAAATAGTATACTTTTTGTAGTCAGCCTTATCGGCTGTTAATGACCTATTTTGTAAATTAAAGGTCATGGAATGATATATATTGAGGATGTTTTTCCCTCATTAGGAAATAACACAACTCACTCTCTTGTGAGATCTTAATTCTTGCGCCCTACTTGGGTAGTTTTGGTGTTTTAAAGTGAGGCGCAACTTTTGAAGGAGGATTTCTCTTGGCATTTATGGCATTTATTTCAAGGAAGGTTTACAACTAGGGTTTGCACATGCTTTTCTTCATGGTATGTAAGTGTTTTTCCTGCAAAACTTCTTGATTGAATGGTTGTAGGTTAGTATTCTTGCATTTACTTATAAATTTGCCGATTTTAAAACCCTAGGTAGCAAGCACACAAGTAGGTCATTGGTACATGTCCCCTTGTTGAGAAATAGTTTTCAGACATTGAAGAAAGAAGATATAGCCTAGCCATTGCTACACTTGTCTTTTTTTTTTTTTTGAGCTAGCGTTGAAGTTATAGGTTGAAAAGAGGAGACGTCCTGGGCCTAGTTTGACTACACCTAGGGTTTCACCTTCTAGGGTTTGAAGGCCTTGCCTTTGCAACACTTTCTCCCTTAAATTTATACTTTGAGCTAGCCATTTTTCCAAGTTTATTTAGAGAAGGAGGAAAGAGCACGAGTCCTTGCTTAAGAAACACCGGAGTGAGCCTCTTTCCCCTAGGGTTTTGATTCTAGGGCCCTGCCTTTGCAGCACCATAGAACCTTACCTTCTAGTCTCTAAGTTTTCATCCTCCCGAGACCTTGTGCACTTAATTTTGACTCCATATACCCTAAGGCACTGGTTAGATCTCCAACGTTGAGCCTCTAGTGTAAAAAACCACCTTTTAAAACCCTAAATTCAAAACCCTAACTAAAATTACTAACAAAATAAGGGATGACGTCATAGTGAATATCTCATATTGACGCAACAAAGGTGTAATAATAAGCAATTGAGTGATGATGTCAAGCATTTATTGTACCAATTATTGATTGAATATACTGTTGGCTTGGTCATTTGGATAGATATTGATGAATTGATGATCTTTCTTAGGCTAATTAACAAAACATTGACTTTCATCTTGTATCTATTGCATTGCTTATTAAATGAAATCAGATAGTTAAAGAAGTACTAACCCTTTGAGTTATAGCCTGCAAATATATATCTTGTGTTGTTATTATCTTGTTTCGGGCAAGTGTTTTCAACAGGGCCTACACTTCTTTCATTGGCTGATTAGTCAGACTATCTGATACTGGTGGTAACCTGCGACGGGGGAAATCTTAAAACTTGACCTTGTATCCTTTGCCTCTTCAAACCCCATGTTACCAGGGATGTCTCCCTTGGGCTAACCTCCTTAAACAGAAAGAACCTCCCCATTGAGGTGACATTGGGTGGGGAAGGTTCTTGTTACGCAAGTTTGTCCTCTATCCTATAGCCTGTGACCTAAACTACAAACTGTGCGATAACATTTTGGTGCCGTTGCCGGGGAACACTGAGTCAATCTTCCTCAACGAAAAATCTTTTGGTAAGCCTTGCCTCAAAGACCTTTTCTCTTACAAGCTTACCTAGCGACTCCAATAAGACTTTTTCCCCCTATTCTTTGGTAGTTTCAGGAAAACTATCTGGCGACTCCACAAACCAAAAGGAGATTCAATAATCCTCTTTTAATCTTTCAGAAGGAAGCCTCCTGCAAATTCACCTGTTGTCAAGTCACTTTTTGGAAAGAGACTTCCTTTAAACATGTCTACTTCTCAGACCGGTACTACAAACCCAGTTAATAATCAAAGACAATGGTCATCTACTTTGTTCAAGCCATTAGACATGTCAGCTATACCTGGTTACCCTAGGCAAATGCCACCCAAATATGAAAAGTGGTTGCCTAAGTTTATTGGCACTGATGCCACTAGTGTTGAAGAGCATACGAGTAACTTCTGGGCATTTTTCCAGCTTCATCCTATTAGTGATGACGCTGAGGACTTAGTTATGAGGTTATTCTCTGCTACCCTTTATGATGCTGCAAGACATTGGTATCTTGGCCTTCCTGATGGAAGCATTAAGACCATGGATAGACTTGAGCAAATATTCCTTAGAAGGTGGAGTATCAAAGAAGACCCGAACATGCTGCTCACTTGACTAAATAGCCTTGCCAAGCATGAAAATGAATCTATTCGGGAATTTCATACCAGATTCGAAGCACTACTCCAACGAATCCCCCCAAGCCACCATCCGAAAGATGATTATCTTGTTCACATTTATACTAGATCTTTTAGTGGCCAATTAGGGTATCTTCTTAGAGACAAAGACCCTCAATCCATTCAAGAAGCCCAAGAGCTCGCAACCAAGATTGAAGGAAATCTCCTTTCATCCAAAATTGATCCCTTTGCTAACCTTAGGGGGAGAATAGACACCAAGCAGAAAGTGGTACACAATGCTGAGCCTACTTCGGATCTATGCACCAGTATTAGTAAGCTACAAGCTTCAGTGGATAGTATCATGAAGAATCAAGAAGAAATGATGAACCGGATTGTTAAACTTGAAAAGTCCCAGACCCAGGCACCTAGACCTCCATTCAAAGGGCCATTCCAGAAAGGGAACCAAACTTGCAAGCCGAAGAATGAAAATGAAGTCCCAAATACTCTGGCCCCTACAAACGTTGTTGATGAAAATCCTTGGTGCCAGGAATGCAGTGAAGCACATTGGGAGAATGAGTGTCCTTATAATGCTAGCCAACAACAAGTCAACAATCTGGACTGCTTTTTGAGTTTCCCTCAGATAAATATCATTGATATAGAACATCAACATGCCCTGAAGGAAGCAGTTAGAGCATCAAGACTAGCAATAATTAACAACTTGGACCATGAATGACGAGAAAAACTTAAAAAGCAAGAAGTCCAAGTATACCGGAGAAAGAATCCAAAACAACCTGCCACTGATCAACCAAAATCTCCTGAGGTTCTTCCTCCCAAGACATCTAAAGCTGATAAGATTACCCTCTATTTTAATTTTGAAGGAGCTTTGTCGAAGATGCATGTGAACGTTCCCTTAAAAGAAGCAATTAAGATCCCTTCTATTAAAGACCGCTTTAATACCTTTTTTTCGGGAACGGTTGAGCCTATGGACCCCCCAATTATGTTGCAAGCTGACCACTTTAGGATCCAATATGGTGAAAATCCACCTTTCTTCATGACTCCTATGATGAATAATAAATACCTTAACAATTGCATGCTAGATACAAGTGTTGGTGCAAATATGATGTCTCTTAAAGTCATGCAACAAATGGGCCTGAAATTAACTAGGCCTTACAGAAATGTGTGTGGATTTGAATCCAAAGCAATACCCACACATGGTGTAGTTGAAAATGTCGAAGTGCAGTTGAAAGAATTCCCCGACAATACCGTCCACATAGATATTATAGTGGTTGATGTCCCAGACGTGTGGGGAATGCTGTTGTCTAGGAAGTTTGGTGCAATGATAGGCGGGTCCCTTGAAATTGATCTCACCTTTTTGCGGTTACCTTTGAAAGATGTAACAACTGGACGTTTACTCAATGTGCCTATAACTAGAAACCACGTACAAGATGTCGTTCCTTCCGTAAATGAAGCGCAGAAAGATGTAATAAAAACTCTTCAAGAATGTTCTCCAGAAGATATGCCATTTGCTACAGAAGAAGATTTTGACCAGATTGAGTGGCCCAAGAAAGAGGAATACCAACAACTCCTAGATCAATTTCAGAACAAAGAGGTAGGGACAGTGAAGATACTAAAAATAAAAAAGGATGAAGAAGATGTGCAAATCCATCCGTCCCAATAGGAAGTTTTTACACCAGAAGCCCACCCACCTCCCTCAGTACAGTACACCAGGGTTGTTCAGGGAACAACCAAACACAAGATCCGAAAATACAAGGAGGGGGAGTTGGTATGGATGTGGTATACTCAGAAAGGAGAGCCAACTAATGTAAAAGGAAGTACACAATCATGGCTCAGACCTTTCAAGGTCGGGATGGAATCAGTCGATAACTCGTATTATTTGTCCACCTTGGAAGGAAGAAGGTGCCCATTACCCATTAGAGGATGCCTCCTCAAACTCCACCAAGGTGGTGGGGCATGACTGTATAGGTAAGTATGAATAGGTAGGCATTTTCCGTGTATTATACCATCTACATTTCATGTTTTTTTTTCCTCATATGCATTCTGATTGTTTTATTTCATATGTATACATGTTATATTTTGCGGGGTGGCAATACCACCCCACCTGTGTTGCTGATGCATCTTTTCGAGTGTGAGCAGGTCTGCAGGTTTATGCCAGAGATGCTGAGGTTCTCATGCGCTCTATGGTGAGCACATGTCCCCGAGTTAGAGCTAGATGTTATCCCCGATTTCTAGGGATAACTAGGAGATCATGTCTCGAGGCCCACAGGTCCTAGACATGGAGTACCGAGAGCAGGATTTGCCTGAGCATGGCCCTGGAGGGCCCATCCTTCTTCTTCTTCGTCAGATTTGTCCTGTCAGCAGAAACAACATCCATCACCATCGGCTTGGACTTGCATCAGAGAAGAATCTTGCTCCATGAGGTAATTGGTCCAGGTATCATGGTATGTGTCATGTTTGATCATTATAACTTTTAGATATATGCATCAGGTTCCCTACATTTCTGACAACTGCTTGGATCTTACACTAACCCACTTGACCATTGTTGGGGGGATTAATGGGGTGACCTAGCAAGCTTGTACCCATAGGTTTTGGTTAGCCACCAGGGGATATCTTAAGAGCCATCGTCCGCTCCCACCATATTATCATTTTACATCTTATCTCCCATACATCCATCCCATTCCCCTAGTCCGGGCATTAGGATGACCTATTTGAGGGGTTACACTTTGTCCTGTGGGAAGAAGGGGCTAAAGGCCCAGGAGTTAAAAGCAACTGGTAAAAGATAAAATCCATAGGAAATAAAACCTAGAGATGCCTCGCCCAGGGATCCCCGAGAAGGCAATAAAAGGCCTCTCGATAAGAAACAAAGGGGACCTAAAGAAAAATAATAAAATCAAGGCCTATCCAAGAGGATGGGAGGTCTCATCACGAGCTGACCCATTATGTTCATAGGTATCTAGCAATATGACATTGCCATTATCTGGTCACCACGCCAGGGCAATGACCCTTGGTTGCATGGCCAAGGGAAAGGGTGTCTCATCACGAGCTAGCCTTAGCATTTCTGCGAAAATACTCGTGGGTAACACTGTCATCTCTGGTCACCATGCCAAGGAAGTGTCCTTTGGTCAAACCTTGAAACAAAAAAGAAAGAAAAGGTAATAAATAAAGAAAGAATAAAGGCAAATATAGGGCTTGGAAAAAACTGCATCCATGACAGGTACAACTCGCCTCCTACAAAGGCACCCATGGATAATACCTACCCTTGGTCTTCACTGTGTCTGGACATCCTTAGATCATGCCACCTCATATTACATGGTTTGAATGATGTCTTTTGGAAACTTTCCTCTTCTTATGGGTGTTGGCCCAATAGGTTACCTTATCTTTTTCTTCAGCTTTGTATAATAGATCAATGTAATATCTTTGAGCTATTAGAGGATATGCTAGGGGTATTATGCATGTATTTGATAAAATTAATGATGAAATATGATTGACATTGTTATGATCCCGAGGACTAATGAGCCCATGGAGGGTGAAGTTTTTGATGTGTAGGACCATGCCCGACGGACAGGTACCAGTGGACTGGTACACATGGGGAGATGATTAGCTCAGACCTCCATGGGGATGAAGATCCCATCAGATGGTTGTTGGGATGGCAGAGATAGGACAATGACGTGATGAGCCTTTTCACATGAAGAAAAGAAGGACATTCCACCCGGGACACTTTGGCTGAGCCCAGCCTAGGGGGGATGACCCACTTCAGATGGAACGTTTTCCTCTTGATGGAAAGAACGTCACCCAGGAGATATGGACGTTACCTTGAGCGTGTGGTAGTTTGATGAGGTTACTGGCACGTGTGGTAGCTTGGAGGAGCCCTAGAAGGGCTAACGCCTGAATTCTGGATGCTGGACTAGCCCAAAAGGGCCAACGTCTCCCTCAGAGGGGCTTGACGTCCCACCTTTTTCTCATTTTGTGTCTTTTACTTAGCAGTTAATGTAAAAAATAGTATAATTTTTGTAGTCAGCCTTGTTTATGTAAAAAATAGTATAATTTTGTGTCTTTTACACATCTTTCTTTCAATTTTTTTTTTTGCCAGTTTATAATGGAGGGCTAGTTACAACTTAACAGACCAGTTAAATTTTAATTGATGATTAATCATGTCTTTAGTTATTAATCCAGTCAATATTTAGACTTGTTTCACTACTACATATGGGCGGATTATTCCACGAAAATTTTCCACACTTCCACTAGTTTCATCATTTTTTTAAACAGGGTGGGATTTTCGTGGATATTGCCACGCACGTTCGTTGCAATATCGACGAAAATATTAATTTAACCTAGTCGGGATTTTCGTCACTATAGCGACGATCTTTCGTGGCAATAACGACGAAAATTTTACCTATCTCATTGGTCGGTGTTAACGGCTAGTTGACTATTTTATCTATATATACGTGACTTTAAGAGACTTTGCGACACAATTTCTATAGTTGCGACACTATTCTTGGATTTTCTTTGAGCTGTTTATTTTTTCCGTCACCCACCGGTTGAACAAATCCAATTCTCGATCTACATAGCTCAGATTTTGAACTTGCAAGGTTAGTATGTTATTTTTTATTGATGTACTCATTTAACTTGTAATTTTTTTTTCAAATGTCCAAATTGCATTTAGCTTGTTTTTTCCATGATAATATAATATGTGTGTACCATATTTCATGTCTTTGATTTTTGGATCTAGTTGGTATATTCTATGGAAAAGGGTATGTGGATTCCATGGTATTCTAGGTTTATGGAATTCACATATCTTTTTCCCTTCAATTGTAGCTATAATCTCTCTCTCTCCTTTCATTGATAAAGATATGGAATTGCTCTTGAAACTCAACCCTAATCGGTGAAATGATAGTAATTGATTGCTATATTCCTTTCTTTAGCAGGGACTAATAAGATAAATAAACACT
>JZKD02S0073421.1:31616-43541 GCA_000966675.3 Picea glauca | reverse complement strand
CATTAACAAAAGGGCTTAAAGACCGTTGCAATTGTTAACTGCCCCCACGCTCCAGTTAGGGTCACATGGTTAAAGGCATAAAATCAAGGGCTATGCACCAAACTCTACAACCGCGCACATACAACTGTCATCTATATAATATATAGCACAGTCACATAATAATGCAAACGACCACGGGCTCCAGCCAAAACATAAAACCGCGCGCTCCGTAATATATGTGGTCATATATAATAAACCAGCGCACATAAGAACCGGGGGCTATGTGTTAAACCCCGCGCCAACGGTTGGGTGTAATATAATAGGGCATGGACATGTGAAAATGCAAATGACCGTGGGTCGGGGCTAAGCCCCGGCCCGTCCCCCCGCCAACGGTTACAATTTGCAAATTTAAATATATTAAAGTTCGCATACATTACAAGTAACATCGTGTGGCCTATTGGCACGACAKACTTTGTTAAAGTGCTTACCAAAGGGGGAGGTCACCGGTTCAAATCCGGTCGGCTCCACAAAATTTTAAACAACAAACCAATAAACCATTAGCCAATAAAGGGGTGCCACGTGGTAGCCCATGACTGGGCCATGTGGTACCTTACCATTCACCCAAATGATGCCACGCGTCACAATAACATTCGCCCAATTTTCATCTAATCACAAACTGCCACGTCAGTAGGTGCCATGTCACCGTATGGTCGCCACATCAGCATGTACGGACTCTGCCACGTCAGCCTGTACGGAGTGTACGGACTGTACAGTCAACATCCATTTTTTTTTGCCTGTTTGACGATTTGAATAGATCGCAATATCTCTCGCTCCCGACGTCCATTTGAGACGAAACGAGTTGCGTTGGGTTCATGATGATGAGGGATACGCTCATGTTCGTTTTGAGGCAATTCCGAGAACGTTGATTTTTGAGCTAAAATTTGACCCCTGGTCCAGATTTTGATCATTGGAGCACGTGGTGCGTCCTGAAGGGTGCGTCGCGAAAAATAAACACTAGAGGAGAGTGGCACCCTTGGAGCACATAGTGCATCCTGAAGGGCACATCGCGTTGATGATATTAAAGGAACGAACCTATATGGCCCTAAGACAATCAACACTTTAAGAAAATTTAAAACAACTCCCCTAATTAAAAGTCCCTCAGTTCAGAATCTAAGTCCTAAGTCTAAAAAACTTCGTTAGGGGTAAGGTTTTGTCTACCCTTGAGATAATATCTTTATAAAATTATAATAATAAAATTTAAAATAAAACCCCTTACGTAATAATTTTGGTCTTCATAAGTTTTGGGGTAAAATGAAGAGAGTAAGAAATTAAATAAAATCGGTGGATAAAAAAAAAATATAAAGAAGAAATTAATTATTTTTAACTTGTGATAGTTTTAAAAGATGTTGAATTAATAATAAAAGGGAAAGAGGGTAAAATGCGCAACTGCCATTTTGGCTCTAATAAAAAGGGGGAAAAGAAGAAAATATAAAATTTAGGAAACTAAGGAATGGAGGAAACATAATAAGGGAAAGAGGAGAACTTATGGTAAAAAGCGAGGTCAGCTTAGTAAAGAATCTGCATTCAAGAACCTTCTAATTTTGAACTAACTTAGCATTTTCATTTTATGGAAATTATTTAAAACCTGTGAGAGAATCTAGGGACACCTAGGAGTAAATTTATGAGTAACTCTAGGTGGGTGAGGGAAATGATACTTTTATTAATTTAAAGAAAATAATTATTGGAGGAAAGTGGGGGATGGATGACACTTGTACGAAGGAGAATTATTAGAAGTTTTTATTAAAACTTAAATTAAATGAGATTTAGGGAAAGTTTGGAAGTTCTAAAACTCTATAAAAGAGAGGAAGGAAGAGAAAGAAGGGGATCAATTGTTAGCGTAACGTTATGCTGTCGGATTAGTGACTTGATTGATTTACTTGTGAGGAGTTGGGATTTCCCAGCTTGGATAGGAGTGGTAGCTCAGCCTTGTGAGGCGAGCTAGGAGCTAGAAATACCATCTGGATAGTGTGTGGCCCCTTTGCGGCTCGAGTGGCTAAGGGGGAAGCAGAGTACCCCTAGTGATTGGCTGGAAGGTACCGATGAGGTCTCGACGGTTGGCGAGAAGGAGCGGCATGGAGCGCGTGGACGACACTCAGAGAAGTCATAAAGGCAACGGTACGCTCTTTGATTTGTAGAGTAGAATGCATTAGGGTGTACGATTAGATCTTCATGTGTATTGGTAATCTAGATAGATGAATATTTAACTTCAATCGGGTTGGTTTTCGTTGGATTGAATGGTTTTTCTTTATTTACTTACTTCGGCGAATTGTTGTGTTTTAACATTGCTGCCAAATTTTACTGTGTCAAATTGAGTAACCTTTATCCTTGTAATTATAATTTCGTTTCTATCCCCTGAACGATGAAACTCACGGTGTATAGTCATGCTAGAAAACTTGTTTCTGGCACACTCCTTGTAATTGTTACTCGAGAAAACCTCCTTTCTGGCATTTTCGTTTGGTATTTGGTTACTGTGAAAATTGGTTCAGGAAGTTGAAATTTAGGTGTATTTACCTTTGCGCCCCATCCCAATTTGTAACTCCGCCCTTGTTTTTGTATACTTCAAACTTGTGTTAGCACCTAACCCTGACGAATCCACCCTTGATCAAATTAACTACTAAATTGTACCATCGTATTTTAATTTGCCCCAAGGTCATTCATCCTTACCGATTGACCTACTAATCCATGGCTAGATTCGGTAAGTAGTTTTCCCAGCATACTTTTTCACAACGAATTATTTTCGAGTCAACTCTAAACTGTTTAATTGTCATGTCTGGCGATGTTCTTACCAATATAGCTTTGTTTTTATCTAGCGTAGGGGAAATTTAAGCCATTAAGAGACTCTCTCTTGAGCAATAGACACGACAACCTCTTATTGATTTCTGGTTGTCTCTTTACGGGTGCTGACAGTTCACTTTGACCACATCCCCCAAGGTCATTCATCCTTATCGATTGACCTACTAATCCATGGCTAGATTCGGTAAGTAGTTTTCCCAGCAAACTTTTTCACAACGAATTATTTTTGAGTCAACTCTAAACTGTTGAATCGTCGTGTCTGGCGATGTTCTTACCAGTATAGCTTTGTTTTTATCTAGCGTAGGGGCAATTTAAGCCATTAGGACACTCACGCTTGAGCAATAGGAACAAAAACCTCTTATTGATTTCTGGTTGTCTCTTTACGGGTGTTGACAGTCCACTTTGACCACATCCTCCTCTAACTACGCCGGGCCAGATTTATTTTACAACGAGTCTCTTCTTAAATCCACTGTGTATCTTGTCATTGAGATTTAAATGGAATCAATTTTACAGCGAGGATATCACTGTCATATCCCGAATATCCACCACTGTCCGTCAGGGTACTTTCGTGGTACATTGGTGGGTGTTCTGTGCTAAAACTCATCATGCCTGGACGTTTAATCAGTGATGAATGGAGATCTATGCCTTCATTGATGGATACACTGATATCCATAGCAGAGCTAGGCGAGTCCCAGGATTTCCGTTCTCTGTTGACGGATCTCCTTTTTTGACTTAGAAGAGTTACACATAGACCCCTATCCGCTCCCAGTTTCTTAGTAATTTAGATGGTTATGGAGATCTATACGAATGCAGGTCCAGATCCCTCTGAATTCGTGAGCTTTCTCGTAGGTATCCGATTAAAGTTTCACTTATCAAGTTCTTTCATTCTTTTTCAATTAAAACTCCTTGCACCTTTTGGATCTGACTTGATTTTTGCCCAGTAATCAATTTTAGCTTTGATTTACTTTCACCAACTCCTTTTTACCTCAGTTGATAGTGTTGAGAGATCATTTCCAATTTGTGCCTTAATTGACGGCTTGATTTTGTTTTTCTGTCTTACTATCCAAAAATTTAATTATGGCTCTTAATCCACCTTACTATTTGATACTGTGTCATTACCTTACCTTATCGCCCGACTTTTAATCTCAAAGTCCTGGTCCTTCGCTTTTTCATTCTTATATGGTAGCATTCTGGTTAAGAAGGTAGTATTGATTGACAAGAGAATTCATTTCACCGCGTGTCTGGTAAGAACTTTTTGTCATGCTTTATGGCATCCTACAGTAGTAGATTTTGGCACCTTTCATGGGCGCAATTTTCGTGATAACAGTTTTTGGGAAATCTTGGTTTAAGTGTTTTGTAACCAACAAAGAAAAATGTGCAACACCTGTCCAAATTTATGATAAGGAGGAGAGTTACGGTTGTTATACTTATTCCCTAGCCTCACAAGATTTAATCGCTGAAACTGGACGTCGTACTTGCACCAATCCCCTTTACAACCAAGAATAGAAATGACATGTTCATAATTTTCATTATGAATAGTTTGGTTCCATAATTCGGGTTAGGATTAGTTGGGTATTAGTGACCCTCCCCTTTACCTTGCTTTATATAAATTTTTCTTCATAGCTAATTTATCATAAATTGAGTAAAAAGAAGGATTATTAAATGTTTTGGATAGGGTATGAAATACAATGTCCTATAGACTGAGTACAATTGCTTAAATTTCTAACCTTCCTAGGTCATCCTTATGTAGTGTTGGGCACACGCATCTTTCTTTCAATTTTTTTTTTTGCCAGTTTATAATGGAGGGCTAGTTACAACTTAACAGATTAGTTAAATTTTAATTGATGATTAATCATGTCTTTAGTTATTAATCTAGTCAATATTTAGACTTGTTTAGTAATGTCTTTAAATGTTGATCTAGATGGTACTCCGATGTCGCTTACAATTTAGAACTGTGCAGTGAATGGTTATAAGGCTAAATTTGAAAGTACCTTAATGATATTCGACAATTAGACATATTGGGCGTGTAAATGATGATTATTATTACAATTAATTTTCTGTTGATAAAAGGTATAAATGTTTTTATTGTTAAATTGTTAAAATTGATTGGTCACATGATTAAACTATGATTTAAAAGTTGCCAGAAGTAGTTGTAAGTCATGGCAGTTAGGATGTTGACTTGACAAACTAGCCTTGATTATAGAGAGCAATATTGTTAGTTATATTTTAAAGTTTAAACCATTTGAAGGTTAGACTTGTTGCATAATTGTCTGGGTCTTGTAACGTGATTAAAGGTACCCTCCCAAGGCAATACTATACTAGGAGTGAGTAAATTAAATGAGTTATTAACGATGCACTATTGAAAATTGCCTTAATTGGATAACCCCATTGACTGTAATCTTGTTAATTACGTGTGTCTTTAGCTTTGTAGGCTTGGTCTATTTGTGTCGGGAGGGTTGTAGACACCTCCATGTTCCTCAGAACAGTCGCTAGCCCTGAGACCTTAAATGGTTAAAATCGATGGGAACCTGGGCTTGAGCGTTGCTTATGTGTCTTGGAGGTCCTAACCATTGTAGGGTAGGACGGGTGGGTAGTCAGTCTTTTTATTTTGTCTGTTGATTGTTGTTCTTCACTGGAAGATGGTGATGTGCGTCTTAGATCTTTATGTGATATCGCAGTTGCATGCGTCATGGTTTGTCTTCATGTGGCGACGCAGAGTATAATGTCTTGTTACCCTTTCACACACACACACACACGATTTTTTTTTTTGCACTTGTTATAAGAGGGTTGTCGGTGTAACGAGGAGGCTCCTTATATATTTCTTAATAGTTTGTTCTAGTGAAACATATGCAGTTTGCCAAGTTGGGTAGTGCTTCTTGATTGTATCTTCATTCACTCGATATGGATAATATAACATCAGTTGTTCTCTACAATAATTTTCAATGTCAGTGTGTTTGTTGTACTTTACATATCGAATAACATATGGCTTATCATATTTTTTTACGTTTTGTACCCTTCTTCGTGTAACTAGATGGAAATTATGCTAGGCATATAGTATCAATAGTTGTAGGGATTAAAATATAGTACTCAATGATTGATGGGCACATTATATATTCAGATTAATCCGGTTCATGTTCTAGATCCTTCTTTTTTTTTAAGAACAAATGCACGTTGCTCCATAGGAGAAGTGTTAATGAAAATACACCTTTGTGAACTAGAGTTTAGTGGAATTGATAGCACAATATGCACATCTTGTTGTGCAGACATTTGTTGCATGTTCAATAGAGCCTTCCCAAGGCTACTAATGGTATTCATGATATCACATTTTGTTTTGATATGATTTTCTCTTATGCTTCTAAATGTCAATGTAAGTGTCCTGTCTTCTTTTGTCACGTAGGAACTACAATACATTGCAGCTGTGTAAGCGTTTAGTACAAATTGAGAGTCAATGTTTGCAATCCAAGTTGCTGGAATGTGTCGTGTGAAGCTATTTGTCCAAGTGTCAGATGGTTTTCTTTGGAGTAATATCCTGGTTCGACTTAGGGTACATTGAATAACATGTATATAATCAACTTTTGTTAAGCTAAGTCTATTTATAAACCTATCAAATGTATCAGTTTCATCGTACCTAGCATCTTTTATTGTGTCAAATATTAGTTTCACATTTTTTTTGTTTGATTATTGTCAAAATCAAGGGGTTCAAGTATTTTTGTTGTCTTCATTGGTGGAATTGGAAAATTAAATCTACAATTTTTTTTTTTGTTTCCTACAACTTTTTGTGTGATGATGATGTTGGAGCATTTTAAGTTCACTTGCAAGAAGTGATGAATCAGTGGACAAKAAATTGTCAACAAAATTTTCAATCATATCATTTGTTACTTTACCATATATTGGCGCATATTTTATCCATAGTAAGTCATGCTCGTGCTCAGTTCCTCTGTTTTGGAATTCTGTGACAAAGAAGTAGTCTTCAATTTCTTCGTAGTACTTGTGATCATGGGATATTAATTTTCGCAGCGCATTCATCCTATGTCTATAATAACGTGCACAAGTCACAGGATCATTTCTAATTAATGAGTGAGGTTCATTTGGCTCTAATTCATTTTCATATGGTCTTGTTTTGTTTTCTCTTATATGCCTTAATGCAGTCATTAGAGGTTCCCAAAGGTTCTCTGCACTACTAAAGGAGACAAAGAAGGTAGGCAGGCTTAGTTGTCAAATCATTGCATATAATTTTTTGCGCATTTGTTGGTGGTAGTCTGGGGATGTGCGGATGGTTTTTAAATCCATGTACCCAATTTCAGATTTAAGAATGCAATCCAAATTTGGCTTTGTTTTAACGTCTTTTGCAACTAGATTTCTTCCTTTCAATTGTCCCTTTATGATCCTAATCCATATACTATTGAAAAATTGGTGTAGTATGATGCAAATTGCCTTATCGAATAGGTTTTTTGTATGGTAAGCGGAGTCATGATTCTTGTGCAAGACCTCTCATTGAGAGATCTTTTGATATGTGAAGTTCTTCACCATATCACTTGGACGTTTATTTCCATAGAATAATGACGGGAAACTCATTTCTTCTAAGTACTTATCTCAGAAAAATCCGAAGGGCATGTATCCTACAACATGTGTGATATTAATTTGCTTATTTGCAAGGTCATAAATAGTGTGTGCATCAGTGAAACCATGCACTAATGTTTTCATAATTGGTTCATCAATGTCCTCATTATAATATTCATTGTATTCAACATTAGTTTCATTGTTTTCAACGTTAGTTTCACTTTCACTATCATAAGATTCTTTGTTTTCAATGAAGACTTGCTTCCAATTATCATCTATCTTGACATTTTCTAAATTGTAAAGCATTGTTTTGGATAAGTATATTAAAACTTTCATTACCAAGTAGATTCGAATTCGGCCAAATGCATAAGCACTTTTGAATCTTAAGATTTTTTTTAGTACAACAACCACTATATCAGTGTCTTTTATGTTCCTAGGTAGAGCAGATTGGATCCTAGATATGCTAGTAGGAACATTGATGACGCCACCAATTAAACCTAGTTGTGGTTTTCTATGTCTGTGGCCCATTTATTTTATTTGCAAAAAGGGCAACCTCAATGCCACTAGTCTCTCTTCTAGTTCAAAAAGTTTGGTCAGAGTTTTGGTACATTTGCTTCTTCTTATTTGATTTGGAATTTCATATTTAGGAATTTCATCATTTACAAATGATTTTTTGCAAACTTTGCAAATGTGACAATTGTTCGTTTCACCATTTTTCATGTGCCCGTTGAATACATTTGTTATTTCATGTATTTGTTTCATGGGACAACATCTTTCTTAAATAATGTTCTTTGACAAATTGAACAATCAAAGATAGGTGTATCATTTATTTGTTCTTGGTATATTTTCTCAAAAGTCGAAAGTCTTTTTGCTTTCTTCTTTGGTCTTGATTGGTGAAAGGGGTTGCATTTCCTATAAATCTTTTTCCTTTTGGCTTTTGCATTTGAGATTTCATGTTTGAAAATTTGTTTTTTTTGGAGTTCAAAGTTGCTCTTTAAGGGACCACAAAGATAAACCTTTTGTATCCTTGTTGAACTCATCAAATGGTTTCTTTTGGCTTGGGTTAGGTTTGCGGTTTCTTTTGGTTTGGTTTAGGTTTGTCTTGCATTTTTTGTAATGTAGAATTTTCCCTAATGTGATTTTTCAAGTGTCTTAATGATTTATAATGAACACTATTTTGAGTATGAAGGACAAAAGATGATTTTCCTAACGCTCTATGTTGTTTCATTTGGCATATATCAGTTTCATTGGTTGTTTTAACTAATCGATTTTTGTTGAACTTATCAAATGGTTTCTTTCGGCTTGGGTTAGGTTTGTCTTGCATTATTTGTAATGTAGAATTTTCCCTAATGTGATTTTTCAAGTGTCGTAATGATTTACAATGAACACTATTCTGAGTATGAAGGACAAAATATGATTTTCCTAAAGCTTTTTGTTGTTTCATTTGGCATAGATCAATTTCATTGGTCTTTTTATTTTTTTTCCTCATATGGGTTTTCGACTGGTTGGAGTTGCGATGATTCTGAGAAGGAATTCCAACCATGGACACACGTGAATTTGTTTCTTTGTCTAATGCAGATCTATTTCTAATATTATTTTTCAAATTTTGCAATGATTGAAATTTGCTATGCGTATCCATGTCAATTGCATCAAGATATGCTTTTGTTTCGGTTATATCATTCTCATCCACAACTTGATGTGAACTTAAATTGTTTCTAGGTATGTATACACATGTTTTCATTTGGCTTGTAACAATTTCATTTGTTTCTTTCTCTAATGCAAACCTATTTCTAATATGAATTTTCAAATGCCGTAATGATTGAAATTTACCACTATTCCAAGTAGCCATGTCAATTGCAAGTTCTTTATGAGATGTTGTGGTGTGGGAGGAGCAATTTTCATCATGATTTTTTCTATTTGTTCTAATGGCTCATAGTAAACATGATCTCTATTTGTTTCAAATTGTATTATGTTCAATATGCTAACTATTTCTTTTGATCCCCATTCTTTCTTCACAATGGAAATTGTAATTGGAGACCAAATTAATATTTGTAAATTCAATATTTTTCTTAGCCAAACAAAGACAAAGAGACCACCGTGAACATTCCCTTTTCCATACGGCAAGGCCAATCTTGCTATGTATTCTTGCCATGTTGTAATTGTTTTGGATTCTTTGATGTAATGAAAATCTATATGTTCCTTAATGCACCTAATTTCAAATGGGTCATTTTGAACTATTGCATTGCAAAATGTTTGTGCAATGATGAGTCGTAGGCAAGGGGCACTGTATTCATTGTTTAGAAGGTAGGGGATTGTTTCAAATGCACTCTCACCATATATGCTTTTAAATTTTGGCACTCTAGAAAGATTGGTCATTGTCATAAATTGGTTTGGCTCTAGAATGGGTAAGTATCCTTGTTCATATGTGATGTCGCTTTGATGTGCAAAAACGAGACTCATGAAAGTGTCTTTTTTTCAAAGCAATGGCTCGAAATGATCATTTATAGGATCTTCATCATGGAAGAATATGTCATAAGTGTTTGTTGTAATAGTTAAATTAAAGTGAAAATAACTTTTCATTTGTGTTTTTGACCATACCCTAATTGGTATTTTCAGCCAATTTGATAACCAATGTATACAAAAAATGTCCCCCCATAGTCCTCTTGACTCTAGTGGTAAATCAATTGAAGTTGATTTGGTCATTTTTTCTAAATACAGTTCTTGGTTGCTGACGTTATGTATCTCTATTAATGATTGTTCATGAATTTCATGTTGATAAGATATGATTGCTTGAGCATCTTGTTTTTCTAGAAATTTTCTAAAATATTCATTTGTTCCTTTTATTAGTTGCACTGATGTGTATGTAAAATGCAACAAAACTTGTAAACTATCAAACAAACAATCGCCGACCAAGTACGAGAAATTATTTAAACGAAACAAGTTATGTGTTTCTAACACACGGTTCAAATTTTCCTCTTTTGATGGACTATGCATACCCATTTCAACCACTTTAATGCAATGAGAATACTTTGAAAGAGAAGATATGGAATATTTGGTCAGGTTTTTGCTATTTTTTTTTTTTTTTTACAATTTCAGATAATAGAATAAGTGACATGAAAAAGTAAAATAAAAATATTAAGAGGATGGAGAATGTGTACCTTTGAAGTCTATGTAGTGGTATGGTTGGTTAATGTGTATTGCTCGTATAATATGTGTTCAAACTATGCTCTCGAACTCAACATGCAGGTTGGCCAAGCACACCTAAAGCATGTAATAATAACACTAATCAAGTATAGAAATATATTGTGAAACTTCTAGAGTTCATAAATGTATTCTAATTGTTGTTTGAAGTTTCCATACATATCCACAATCAACACAAATGATTTGGGGATAAATTAACATTCTACAAGATTACCCCAAAGATATCAACCTTGGATTTTGGGTCTATAGGTTATGTTGAAATTTGGCTATGACAATGCACTCTTGCTTCATTGTGATAAAGGAGGGTTGATTGCAATTCAGGGTCATGAGGTTAGAAGGATTTCTACCAAGCCCTCCATCATCTAGGTTATGTGGCTAATCTAACCTCTGTAGGTTCTTTTGAACTTTGACTTTGGATATGAACTCCTAGCATATCAGCCATAGCATTGTATAGCTTGTTCTTACCTTATTACTGTAATCACATTTATAAGTTTCTATGGTTATTAAGGTTCCATTACTGTTATGGTATTGAGATTGATTGAGCTCTAGCTCTTATTACCTTATAAGTACTGATTAGGTTACTAATAATGACCTTTACAGTAGGTATGATATCGATATCCCTTTTGTTACCATTGTAACAAAGTGAATCTCATCCTACTACCAGGTAAAATAGGCATAACTGGGTAGTAGTAATTCCATAAGTTTAATGGTCTACTATCTATTACTGCTTGTTTGTCTTATATGAGGACGTGTATCAACCGAATGGAATGAGGGCAGACCTTAAGCCCTTATTCTTTTGGAAGGGAATGAAGGCCAACATAGTCAACTTTGTGGCTAGATGTCTCGAGTGTCAGCAGGTAAAGGCTGAACATAGACACCCGACAGGATTACTTCAACCACATGCCATTCCAGAATCGAAATGGGAAGTTATATCGATGGATTTTATTGTTGGATTGCCACTGACGGCAAGGAGACACGACTTGATTTTTGTAGTAGTAGACACTCTGACGAAGAGTGATCACTTTATTCCTGTGCATAGGATGTATCAGGCACCTGACATAGCAAGAGTTTTCATCAGTGAGATCATGAGGCTGCATGGCGTGCCTAAAAATATTATAACCGATTGAGGATCGGTGTTTACTGGACGATTTTGGACGAGTTTCCAAGAGGCCTTGGGAACCCAGCTTAACTTTAGTACTGCATATCACCCAGAGACAGACAGACAGACAGAACGTACGAACCAAACCTTGGAAGACATGTTGCGCATGTACGTGATGGACCAACAAAAGCATTGGGAGGAATTCTTGCCTCTAGTAGAGTTCGCTTACAACA
>JZKD02S0073388.1:0-25373 GCA_000966675.3 Picea glauca | reverse complement strand
TGTTGCATCTTTCTCCACTCCATTGCAATCAACAACCTTCAAAAACATTGCCCCTTGGGGGCATATTGCAATAACATTGATCAAAGGGCGATTTCTTTGGTCTCTCCATCCATCAAAAACTATGCACACCCCAGTTTCTGCCCATGTGTCACGGATTGATTGTAATTTTCTATCCATAGATTGTCTTTCTGATGTTAACAAGATGGTGCAAACCTTTTCATAACCGGGACTCTTGTACCCTTTTGGCGCTTCATTAACTGTGTTAATCATTTGTTGCCAATAAGGAGAACGTACCAAATTGAATGCTAGCACATTTGCATAGATGCAATGAGCTACATACTCATCAACTACTTCTCTGCCCTGGTTATTGAATGCTGCTTCAAGAGGTCCAAGAGTAGGCCTTTTATTAGTTATCACAACCGGTCTAGATGACAACAGAGGCTTAGTTGTAGAGCCTTGCACAGGGATTTTTCCCTTAGCGAGTCTCCTATCAACAACTTCTTGTAAAGATAAATAGAACTTGAGCTTTGCGGGACTCAAACCTAGCCCAGGTTTTCCATCTGGAAGATTTGGACCAGTGCATACTGACATCCCTGTTTTAGTCTCCTCGGTGAGATGGCCCTTCACCCTAGTATATGAGCCATTTTTGACAAAACCGCATTCGCTGCATCTCCATTTGTATGAACCACCCCCAGGAGCTTTGCCAACAATTTCCACATACTGCCATAAAGGAGATTTTGGGTCTTTATTGACAATGGATTCACGTGGTGCATTTGGCCCTTCACCCTGCTGATATTGTGATGTTTCCATGTCTAACACACTGCGTATATAATCAAGTATAAATTATAAGTTATAATTTATAATAGTAAATACATCATGGCAATGACAAGTAAAACTGTAAAAGCAATATAGAGTAGCAATCCTTAAAGACTAAAACTTTTAAACAATATAGAGAAGCAAGCAATAGCAATATATGTTTTATATATTAATATGGGAAATTTGGTTATATTTTAAAAAGATTTAAAGCTCACCCAAATGATAAATAAGACTTGGTCATATAGTAAATTCTTTAAAAAAAAAAACCTAACATTTAAAAAAAGAAGATAAGTTGCTAACTTCTCATATAAAGTGATTATTATATATATATATATATATATATATATATATACACACACACACACACACACACATTTATATTTATAAATTTAATTTATAAATATAAATGTGTGTGTGTATGTATATATATATATACACACACATTTATATTTATAAATTTTATTTTATAAATATAAAACTAATTTTATAAACATTATTATTTATAAAAAATTAAAAATATATATAAATTATAAATCTTATATAATATGGGTCATAAATATATTTGTAAATCTTACATAATGTCATGGTCCCACACTCCCAGGTCTATTATTTATCTAATTATTATTTTATAAATCTTACATGCATGATGTTTTAGGTATAAAATGCATATAATTAAATTTATAAAGTATACCAAACCATATGGCATAAATGCATTTTTATAACTATAAAGTATAAATTTAATTTTATAAAGTATAAATGATAGCTAAAGTTAATTGATTGGGTAAAAATTTATTTATTTTTAAATAAAAAAAGAGTTAATAATCCAAAATGGAAAAACATATGATAAAAGTGGAAATTTTCAAATTTGCAACCAATAACTTACTTTAAATAACCAAATTTTATTTCCATATAATAACATAACTACATATTTATTATTATGATATTATATTATTATATAACATAACTACATATAACCGTATTAAAATTATTAATAAAAACTAAATAACTAAGTTTCTTTGTAGCTTGTAAATCCTTTTGTTTTTAAATATGTGTGGGTGACAACTGTTTAAAACTATTTAATTTAGTTTTAATTATCCAAAAATTTAGTAACCGAAATCATTTAATATTTATAAATCTAAATTTAATTTTATAAGTATCCTGCTATATCTATCCTACATAGTATAAACTAATAAAATTTAATAAACGGGTATAGCCCGCCATATAAATTTCTGGCTATATATCTATCTATCCGGCATATAAATTTCTGACTATACTATAAACTAATAAAATTTAATAAATTTCTGTCTATCTATCTATCTATCCGGCTATATCTATCCCACATATAAATTTTTGGCTATATAGTATAAACTAATAAAATTTATTAAATTTCTGGCGATATATCTATCTATCCGGCTATATCTATCCGACATATAAATTTCTGGCTATATAGTATAAACTAATAAAATTTAATAAACGGGTATAGCCCGATAGATAAAATTTAATAAACTTAATAAACTTAATAAACTTAAAAACTATTCAGAGACCAACCTCAATTTTCAAACTGCAGCCTCGATTCAACGATTCTTTGTGGCTTGCTGCACTGACACTGGACAACACTCTTTATGTCGCTGGCTGCAACTCGATTCGGTGATTCCTTTCACTGTCGGAAGCATGCACTCAAAATCCCTCAATAGTCGCGCTCTGAACAATCAGTTCTGTGCGTTTTCATGGTGGGGTAGTGTTAGTATTATAGTGGGACAGAGTGTCTAGGGTTAGACAATTGTCAAAACCCTAAATGAAACTGCCAAAGACAAATATCGGAACCCGCAAAATGTACTTTATTTCGGAACCCATGCGTGGTTGACTTCCGGTAGTCGGATCCGCCTCCAAAAACCTCCGATCCGCCTCCTTTTCTGCCCAAACAGTTCCACCATAGAGGATACGGTTCTATTTTTTTCTGAAATGCGCGTTTGCTGAATCCCACGTGGATCCAGACGGATCCAGATCCGGTTCTGAACCGTGGATCCTAAACTTATACTCATCGTTTTCGGTAACATAGTTGAAAGGCCTTAAGGATTGCTACAAGGAGTAAGAATATTTACACCCTTGTAGGAAGACGTTGCTAGGGTTTATCTTCTCTAGGGAGTAAGAGAGTTTACACCCCTAGAAGATTATCAGACCCTAGTTTAACTTGGATTTCTAAGCTAGACGATTTGGAGGTTTTGTGTTTTCTTTGGCTTTACAAGGGTTTCATTCTTAAAGAAACATTTTATTCTACTTGTTGTCTAAGCAAGAGACTCCATTAACCCAATAGATACGGCATTAATTGCATTGGAGATTGCATATTGTTTTGTTGGTAAATGTGAATTTTGAGAGATTGAATTGTTCAAGTTTGGATCTGAAACTTACATGCTTTAGGCTTCCTTGTGCTCCAAGGGTGTCTTGATTGGCTAAGTGATTGGTTATTAACTGTTAGTTACAACCATTAGGGCTGCTACAATTTTGCTGCTATCTTTTGTTTCATTCATAATTTAACCGTGGAAATCATTGTTTAACTATTGGAACTAAAAGTGCTTATCTAGAGCTTCAATTTGAGCCATTTATTTGCTGATTTCTATGGTTAAATATTGTTGCTATAGCAAAAGTATGCTACAGCCATAGGGATGTCACAAATACTTGCTGATAACACTCTTTAACAACCCTCCTTTGCTATTAAAGTCTTGGTCTAAACATTGGAACATTGTGTACTAGTTGCAAGCTTTATTTTTCAATATCATATATTTGATTTTGATGGTTTAATTTGCAACTGCTATAACTTTGTCATTGTTGATATATAATTTTTACTGTTGCAATTTTTGGACAAGCATAATTTGTTGTTTCCCTCTTCATCTAGGGCTCATTTTCATCATATATTCTATTGGTTTTGGTTGTCTAAAATTGGTTTTGCAAGTACCTTCCATTGGCAACTTTTACTTGATCGGTACTCAAAATCCATTAAGCTCTTAGAAACTTTCATTGTGACCTATAGGGGTGTTTCTTTCCTCTCCTTGGCTTCTCCCTTGCAATCCCCCTAGGGTCACCCGAGAAGCCTCCCTTTTGTGGTGGACTTGTCCATCACTAAAACGAGGGGGATATCTATTTAGGTGACAGTGATAGGTGTCCCTAGTTGTGTCTTACACTTGTTGCTTGGGTTGGGCTTTGCCCAAGCTACAAACTGTGCGATAACATGCCCAAAAGTTAATATTGTCTTGGTATCTAGTTTGAAGGTGTCTTGTCGGGTGTGAATCTCTTTGTGTTTATTTTTGAGGTCAAGGATTTCTGCGTGCAATGCAACGTTCGTTGGGTGAATGGCTTCCTGCATGTTGTTTTCATCCTACAATTTCCTGAGGGTTAGATTCTTTGATTCCATATCACTATTTGAGAGAGTGATCACCTCTGCTTGTAGCTGTTTCAGCAATTTAGAGAATGGTTATAAGTTGTCGAGATAACTAGGTTCCATGAAATTGGCTTTTGGACCTTTTAAACAGAGGCTTTTGAAGTTGGACATGGATGCATTAATTTTAAGTTATCCTTCCAGACACTACTTTGACAACCAGATGATCAAGAAAACATTAATGAATGAAGAAAAGTTAGTAACAGTTATAGTTGTTTTTCCATCCACCACACTCTAAGTTGATAACAAGCAGCAAAGTACATGTTATAATATATAAGGCAAGGTTAATGAACAACAAAGCCTGTGGGCAATGAATTAACTAACTGGCAAATATCTAAGGAAGAAACTTATTTCAAGATGATATAGTCCCAAGAAGTTTGTGCACAAGTGTTATCGCACGGTTTGTAGTTCCCTAAACAACAAACGCGTGACACAATTGGGGACACCTATCACTGTCAACTCAATAAGTATCTCCGTCGTTTTAGTGATGGACAAGTCCAATATAAGGGAGGTTTCCTAGGTGACCCTAGGGGGATTGTAAGGGAAAAGGCCAAGAGCTAAAGGAACCCACCTATAGGTCACGTTTTAAAGGATCTTGAGGCTTGATGGAAGATGAGTATAGGTCAAGGAAAAGACTACCAATTGAAAATACCTGCAAAACAAATGTTAGACAACCCAAACCAAGACAATATATGATGAAATACGCCCCAAGACAATAGGTAAATCAGCAAGAAGCTTTGCTATCCCAAAATTGCAGCATATAACAGTGATATATCAGAAACAAGAGAATTACAAGAGCTGCAAATTAGACCATCAAATCAACATATGATATCGGACAAGAAAGCTTGCAATTAGTAAACAATTTTCTAATGCTTAAACCAAGATCTTGATGTCAAAAGAGGGCTGTAAAAGAGTGTTATCAACAAAGAATTATGACAGCCCTATGGCTGTAGCAAACTTTTGCTTCAACAACATATTCTAACCACTAAAATTAGCAAGTAAACCACCCAAACAATAGACCTTTAGTAGTAGATTAATTATCACAGCTTACAAGCAATTTTCAGTGTTAGAAAAATAGAGAAATTGTATGAGAAAGTGTTTGCTACAGTCCTAATGGCTGTAGCTTAATGTTTATTACAGCAGATGACCAAACAAGACACCCTTAATGTAGAAGAGAATCTATAGCATGTAGAACTCGAGTCCAACTTGATCAATTTCAATTGCTCAATTTTCACGTTTATCAATGCAACAATTAGCAATCTCCAATGCAAAGATTAGTGCCTTGTTATTGGGTGAATGGAGTCTCTTCCTTGGAAGGCAAACTAACCAAAGAGGAAGAAGAGGTTTTTGTTGAGAGTTAAACTGTTGTAAAACCCAACAACAATCCTTCCAAATCGTCTAGTTTGGAATCCAAGATGAACTAGGGTTTAATGATTTCTCTAGGGGTGTAAACCATCTTACTTCCTAGAGAAATCAAACCCTAGCCAAGCCTTGCAACAAAGGTGTAAACCCTCTTTCTCCTTGTGGCAAGCCTTGTAGCTTTTCAATAGCAAAGAAGAATAATGTTTTGGTTGAGGGTGTAAGCCCTTTTACTCCTCCCAAGGTTTAAGATATTTTTCTTGAATTTAAACAAGTAAGATGACAATAAATTGCAGAAATTACTCACCAAAATCCAAGACAAAGCATGCAAGAAACCCTTTACTGCCAAGAATCATCCAACGACTTGCCATGAGAGGCCATCAAGAGAAATCACTAGCCTTTATTGCTCCAATAAACAAGTATTGCATCCATCATGACAATAAAAAGAGAGGTCGAAATTGCAGTCCAAAGAGTAATATTATCAAGTGATGAGTTATGTCCAAGTGACAAATGACTTGCCTCTATTTATAGAGGAAAACCAAAGTCATAGTTTGGCCACATTACAAATAAATCCTTAATTTTAGGCTAAAACCAAAGTTACAATACTTAATTAGCAAATCGTTTTGCTCTTTTTGCCCACATAGGCTACAAGATGACCAAAAATAACAAAACGATGGCATGTAATCCCATAAAGCTCCTCTCCAAGGTGGCACGTGTGAAGATAAGCCTCCAAAGGCTAGGACATCAAACTAGGAAGGTGCCATGTCATTCCCCAATCAAGCTACAATGTGGAGCTTCAGGCCCACAACACCACCAAGTGCACCAAATGTTCCAAACGTCCCCTCAAAATTGTGACGTCATGCTACCCAAGAGGAACGTTTGGGCATAGGAGGGTGACGTCCCCTTGTCTTCATGATTTTGAGCTTCGTCCAAGTGCTAGAGACATCATTCAAGGTGCAACGTTCATCATTCTAGGCCTCCAATGTGTGGGGCGCAACATCCATCCAGTGGGCTTTCATGCCCCTATGAAGGTCCAAGTGGCTTAGTCATATGAATCATATGAAGCAAATACGTCTTCCAAGGGTCCACAAGTCATATGAATCATGCCAAGTAAGCCACATTTAATAAAAGAGCCACCCAAACAAGTGCATTAAGTCCCCCCTTTTCAAATTAAACAAATGCTCAAAGTCCTTATAAACTTTGCCAAATTTAGGTATGGGAGGGGTGTCATGGTGCCCTATTGGGTAGGCCAATCCCCAAGTCAAGGAATGTTTCCAAGAAGACCCTTTGTAGACCATGTAGTGAGTATGAGGTGGTTTGGGGGAAAGTACCAATTCCCAAGTCAAGGAATGTTTCCCACGAAGACCCTTTGTAGACCATGTAGTGAGTATGAGGTGGTTTGGGGGAAAGTACTCTTGGGCATGGGGTTCTTGACATATCAATGGCTCATATTGTATTATTTATGGGTGCCTTTGTGGAGGGTGTGCTGCATCCCTTCGTTTGTAATGCAACATTTTCCCAAGCCCTTTATTTGCCTTACATTTTTTTTATGGTTTGAACATCGAGTGCTATATGCAATGGAAAGAAAAAGAGCATCGCAATGCCACTTAAAGTTCGAACACATTGAGTGCCATATGCATTGGAAGTTAAAGGACACCGCAATGCATTCCCCCATCAAGCCTAGCATTTTTATTTATTTTCTTTTTAAAGGTCTTTAATTTTTTGTGGAGAAGCGTTTCATTGCTCTCAGGACCTTAGGTCGAGCATCTAGAAGGATAAATTATGGCTTTTGACTTTTACAGTCCTAGCTACAACACCTCTGGGTCTTCAGCTCCTTCTTTCCATGAAATAAGGTACAAGCCCTTCTTGGGATCAGTGAACCCAAAAACCCAAAAGATGAAGAAATGGAGGGGAATTGTGGAAAGTGGTAAGTATGAGTGGGGATGGGATTCTTGGATACGATGACCCTTCAAGGAGACCCCCCAATAGCAACCCTTTTCTCGAGGAAGACCAACTTACTAGGATACCATGCCAACCACCAAGGTGAAATAAGGGAAAAAGGTATAATTTCCAAGCAAACGTTCCATAATCAAGAAAGGATCCTTTGCAGCATGCTCAATTACTAAAGTGACACTTACCATGAGACTAGACTTGTTACATCATGAAGCAAGACCTGCTGTCCTTTCTGGGCCAGGCTGGTGTGGCGGACGTTGCTATGCTGCTGATGATGAATGGTGATGTGTGGTGGAAAGGAGGGTCTTTGTTTACTCAATGTGTGCTCAGCTGGTCACTTGGCTCATGGCACTCCATGTCTGCTACCCGCGGGCCTTGAGACATCATCTCCTTAGTTATCCCTAGCCCGGGGGGTAATGCACAAGCATATGTTATATGAAGTATAGTAGCCAGAATTGGCTTGATAATATGACCTGGACATGGGAAATTTTTGCCAGAAGCTTGGCTGATCTGAATGAACTTTTTATTGTTCATTTTTTTTACAGACAAGATATATAACATTTGATAATAAAGAATAGAAACTGGAAATGGTATGTGTTCTATTGCTCAGTTGGAATGATTCCAGTTATCAGCCCTAAATTGGCTTTAAACATAAGGGCCAAGGAGGATCTTAGTGAAAGACCATTGTTTTTGACATTTAGCTGCTGTGGTTGAAGATATCAGGAGGTGTGTAGGTGTTTGACTTTAATTCAATTCTTATTTCTTTTATGGCATGGACTGCTTTTTTATTGAGTCACCCAAGGATAATTTTTAGTGGTTTGAGGATAATCCATTTAACTGAAGTACTTTGACATTGCAGTAGAAATTGAAAATGAGAAACCTGAATGGATTACTGTGTTTGCAGGCATTTACACTAACTCTGTGGTCCATGCTTTCAATTTCCACCCTTCTTTGGTCAAGGATGTGTTGTGCATTATATATGCCCCTGTCTGAAATATTCAAGTTTGAGTGCGCTTTTCCGAAATATTTTTTTTATTTAGGATTCTTGGGTATGACAATTCTTAAGGGGAGACTTATATGATGTTGGTTTTCATGGATTGGCTCACTTGAAGAAAAAATTAGGATAAGGATTCATTAATACAAGTCCATTGCTGAAAAGGGAAGTTCAATCCTAAAGGGTGTATTTTCTTGGTTGTGCAATCCAAAGAATATCTTTTCCTCAACTCCATTGCTGAAAAGGGAAGTTAAACGCTAAAGCGTGTATTTTCTTGGTTGTCCAATCCAAAGAATTTCTTTTCCTCAGTCTATTAGAATTGGTGTTATTTTGTATATTTTTGCATTGTTTTTTTCATAATGCTGTAATTCTGAGGATGCACAATAATTTTCTGTATAGTTCAAAGTTCTATATTCATACATTAACAGTATTCTTTTTAGTGTTTCTCTGTCAAATCTGGTAAGTTAGCCTCAGTTAACCCTCTGATGCCTTTGTTCTCAGTAAGGAACAAATGAATATAGTTGCATTTTGTATTTCAGTATCTCTTAGTTCCCGAAAAGAGAGTATGTTGGTACTGGTTGCAGCATCGTTTTCTATTATGCATATTCAAAGCTCACAGAGATGGAAGCCATTAGGATTCTTTTTATTTTGAGTCAAGCTAATTCTAGTACTTCAGGGGCTTGTTGCGATGATAGGATCGTTGATCATTGTATATCTGTCTGTGGCATCATCATATTTTTGGTACATGCAAGCATTTTGATTTTCAACCGTTGTGTCATGTCATCTGACATTCTGCAGAGAAGAGTTCATATAGTAGTTGTTTAATATTTATATATCCAAAAATGACGTTTGCCCACATATTGACCAGAATTTCTGCCTTCAGGTTTTGGATTGAATTAAATGACCCACCTCTAGGAAGAATTTAGTATTTCAAAATTCTAATGAGGAATAGTTTGTATGGTCTTTTCTGAAAGCTTGCATCAAGTATATAAACCTGGCTTCATCCAAGGTGATTGTGTCATGTCACATTTGATGATTTAATCTACCAAGATATGCTGCGATATAAAATGAATTAGGAGATCCACTAGCAACGTGATTGCTTGTTTTACATGCCTACCTTCTGTTCTTGTTCTGATAAGAGCTGTTTCTTGATGCCTTTGGAGTAACTCCTTTCTTCAGCTTTAATCTCTTCAAATGTGTGAAGAGAAAGTAAATAGCGAAGGAGAGCCATGACTCTACAATGTAAAAGAATGGTTGATGAACTGAGAGTTTGTCAGTATTACAAACACAAGATTCATATCCAATGCCCTTATTTTGATTGATTAGTTTGTAGTGTGGCATTCAACTTGGATTAATGGATGTGACTTGTAATTGGCTTAGGAAGATCACTGAAAAATTAAAAAGATAGTTGTCACTCGTTATTTGAAAAGATAATATCCTAAATGACCATTTTAGGATATGAACAAAGAGACATATTAATGAAATTACAACATTTTCTGTGTCATCATGTATTCTTTGCTAAAGATTTTCAGAATGTGAAAGCTGTCTCTTGTTATTTTTATCGTAAGTGACCATTTTAGGTTGTGAACAAAGAGACATTAATGAAATAATGGCATTTTCAGAACGGGAAGCTATCTATTGTTATTTTTATCTTTTTGGCTCTATCATACCTGGTAAAAAAGACTTTGTTGCTATCTAAGGCATTTTGTGATGGTGAGCAAATGGGTCCAGGTGAAATAATTCAAGTATATTGGAAATATTAGCTCACTGAGTTTGTTATCTTAGCATATTTCTTCGATCAATTATTATTTGAACCATCTTTCTTGACAATATATAAGGAAGTTTAAAATTGACTATCATCCATGAGTGTAATATGGGTTTTTAATCTAGCTAGTACATAACTTATTTGTTTTTTATTTCATTCTTTCTGTATATTGGTACTTAGTGATATGAGAATGAATATTATTAAATGGTGTGATGAGTGTTTGTTATCATGAAGCAAAATTCACACTTTATTAGTCATTATCCTTTGTTGTGGTTTTAAAGAGCCACGAGAGATTCTCAATGCCCGCATTCAGGAACAAAATCCCAAGAGAGCATCATGAATTGCTGAGTTGTTTTGCAATGGTACATCATTTGAAGTACCTGACATTCCAATGATAACATGGATTGGAGGCACTCTAAGAGGAGACATAAATATGTTATTGCTTGGATTTCTTTTTCAAATGCTTCATCTGTGTCAGGGCAGAATAAGACCTATCCTATTATGATTATGTTTTGAGTCATCTTGCAGTAGTACAATTGTAACTGTTTTCTTTTCAACCAGTCCATTTTGCTTCTTGAAAATTTCACGCTCTTCTTTTTTTCCATCCCTTTTTTTGTTATATTATTTCATGCAACTGTTAAATAGTTCCTTTTATGCTCAGAGTTGGATCTTTTATATGAGTTGATGCCTACTCTTGATTTCATTGCTTTATTGCGAGTTTAATGTTTTGGATGCCCCAATGTTTCTTTCAAGTTATTGCATGGTTGTCCATAATTTTCTGCATGCCTAGATCCAAAGCCAAGAAATTTTGTGTATTGGCAGCTACTCTTGGATGATGTTTTGGTCCTTCGCATGTGCATGGAAAAATATTTTATTGATTACTATATTAGTCAAATGAGACTTGTTACCACCCAATTAATTTAATATTCTATAATTATTCTTGCTTGTTTCTCTAGTTATTTATGCCAATGCTGAGAAGAGCTGTATCATGTCTCGGTTTTAATTTTCTGGTTTATATTTTTAGAAACAAGGTTTGTAATTGCACAACGATATTATAAACTTGGACACTGAAATACCCTCTAGGATTTGGTCTTACAATTTAATTGTAATGTATCCAACGTGTATTAAATAGCCTTTAAAAGAACTGCAGTCAATCGATTTGACAACCATGCCAAATTCAAAAGGGCAAGATGTTTCCATCACTTGATCTTGAATTCTGCCAAATGCAGTTTTGATCACTTGTGTAACGAAAGCATAATCTTTTTGTGATATGGCTTGTCCTCCAAATGAATGTTTTTTAAATTCGTCTGGAACTTATTATATTGCTCCTGTCAAATATAAAACAAATTGTGAATTGTAGATATAACAAGCATGTTGCATGTTAATGGTAAATTGCTTTTTGATGTAAATGATTACCAAGTTACACGTGAAGTATGGGAAGTCTACTGTAATGAAGGGGTTGATATTATTCTATCTATTCATATTTGCAGTCTTCATGAGCAGCCTGTTTCTGTCACTACTCTGATGGCTTTTCATCTAGCTGCTACTGTTTGTTATCATAGTAAGGAAGTTACCTGTTCTCGATTTTATTAAATTGATAATTTAATGGAAATTTCTCTTCGTAGCTGTAGTCTACACATAAATAGATTGTAGGGCCGTCATTTATAGATTGCAGGATCAGATTGAAGTTGATTAAAGCCCATTTGATTGGTTATCATATCAATCAACACAAATACTACTTATATTGGCAAAGTGTTAACCAAAGTAAATCTAGGAATGTGACTGATAAATTCTTGTGAAGCAAAACATTGCAAACCAGAGATGGTTTTCCAAGTTTTCATTATTGTATTTGTTCTAAATTGTTTTTAGCTGTTTATAGTTTCTAGTCGCAGCAAGAATGTCAAAATTCATAAAAGCCATGCATTGTGTTGATCATATGATGAAAATAGTCATTTAAGTGGCTGTAGAAGCTTGGATAATTACAAGTTAATACACTGAAGATTATCTTGAGGGAGAATTGAACAGTTTCTTCATTTTGGGGGTCTTTGGCTTTTGGTTGGTGGACCCCAAAAAAATCTATGTTTTCCACCTGGCTCGATCAATGGAAACTTCTGGTGCAAAGTTGGATTCAAGTCAAGTTGGAGGAAATATACTTGTGCCTAGTTGTTGCATTTGTTCTGCACTGTGGTATATTATCGGGTGCCGGTGTGGAACTCCCAAGCCATGGTGAGAGCATGGGTGCCTAATAAGCATGGAGCTATGTTCGGGGATTCACCATCTCAATAAAAAAGCAAATATCGGTTGCTTGACGAATCTAATCTCTGAAGCTGCCATTATCTATTTTGCAGGTTGCTAATCAAGCACATGCATTTATACTAGTACTTGTATATTATGCACAGAGAACAGCTGTCACAGAAATGGTGTATAAAATCATTAAAGAATATGTTAATATATTGGTTTAGCACCTAGGAAGGTTTACTTGGACACTATTTGGCATGTGGAATCAATTCTTAATGTCTGCATATTGTAAAGCAGCATCTGGATGATAATGTACCAAACAACTTTGTCTGATGGCGTATAGCTTTACTGCTATTGAATTTTAGTGGTTTTCCTATTAGGATAATTATCAATTACAATAGCTCCAAACACTATGTATTCTATTTATAATCAATAACAAAAATCATACCATTCTGGAGCAACTTGTGCAGGTTGCTAATCAAGCACATGCATTTATGACTAGTACTTGTACATTATGCACAGAGAACAGCTGTCACAGAAATGGTGTATAAAATCGGTAAAGAATATGTTAATATATTGGTTTAGCACCTAGGAAGGTTTACTTAGACATAGACACTATTTGGCATGTGGTATCGATTCTTAATGTCTGCATATTGTAAAGCAGCATCTCGATGATAATGTACCAAACAGCTTTGTCTGATGGCGTATAGCTTTACTGCTATTGAATTTTAATGGTTTTCCTATTAGGTTAATTATCAATTTCAGTAGCGCCAAACACTATATATTCTACTTACAATCAATAACAAAAATCATACCATTCTGGAGCAACTTGTTTTCTGAATGCGATATCTTGTTCAAAGCTACTCATGGAGTGTATATATTTAACATGTGTAACTGAAGCTGCATTTTTTAAGATACATTACATTACTTTTGTGCAAAGTGTCAATTCTCTGCATTAGACGATTCCCATTTCTAAATCTTGAAAACTACTTATAAGAGCTGTAATGTAAAATGAGCCAAGTGATTAGTATGTTCCGATTTCCGATTTTGGTTTCTGTTTTTGGATGGAGTAATAGTACAATACGCAAGAGCTCATTCATGGCCCCTCATTCACTGTAGGTGGTTTCAATTTGTTGCAAGGATGGTTCCTCAGAGAATGGTCCGACGAGCATTCAGGAGGTAAGATTAAAGAATTAAGCATCTCAGGTTCATTTGTTTGTTTTGCACTAGAGGTTGTAAATTCATTTCATTTTACTTGTTGCTTAACTTTATGCAGGTTGCTGATTCTTACAAGCAAGGAGAGAGGGTAGGATATGCAGAACCGGCTCCGGGAGTTGAGCTCTATCTATGCCCCACTGATGTTATCACAATGCAAGTTCTCAATAAATATGTTAGACACGAAGATTTTGAGAATATAAATGAGCAGAATGGTTTGATTGGATGTGTTGTGTGGCGAAGAAATAATGTAACCTCTAATGTTATGCATAAGATACCAGAACAACAATATATAAATGCAAAAAAGCTTGCACTATCTGGTCATTTGCTGGATTCTCCAACGCGCCCTGGTGTCTTAGATTCGGTGCCATATGGAACTGACAGCCCAAAATATGTGATTAATACTAGCCTTGAAAACCATTCTGTTCAAAGTAGATCACCGACTATGAAATCTGAACTAACTGCTACATTGCTTGAAAATATTACAGCTGAAGATAAAGATGCTTCAGAAACAGATATTCCACCTGGATTTGGTTCCTGGCCACCTTGTGATCAACAAATAAATGTACCCAATCTCATTGAATCATCTAGTTTGAATGATGATTTGATTGATGATGTGCCTCCAGGATTTGGGCCTAGAGCAGCAGTTAGTAGAAATGGTGGCTATACTCAAAATTTGGATGATGACGATCTTCCGGAATTTGATTATGGAGTGTCTGTACCTTATCAACGCCAAATCCCCCCATCAGATCAGTTGCCTCCACAAGGTTGTAGTCTGCAGTCATTGGCTTCTACCCAGTCTCCAAGCCATTCATCTCAACCCCAAGTATCAATTTCCAATCAAGGCTACTTTCAGTCAAATGTCAATTTGCACTCACCTCAAGTCCAATCAGTCAGTCACCAAGTTGTGCAACAGGTTCCGAGGCCACCAGCCACTCCTCATCCATCAATGAAAATCCGTGAGTTGATACAAAAGTTTGGACAGAGTGATGCTGTTGCGCCATTCACTTCTGGACCTAATTCAGCCACTGATGTCACTGGGGTTCATATTGCTGCCCAAATAGGTCAGCAGGCAGGTCCTACCGCTCCTCAACAAGTTCCTGTCAATGCTCATAATCTAATGCCTGAAAAAAATTCATGGAATGACGAGGATGATATTCCTGAATGGCGTCCTCCATATTTTTCACAAGGAAATAGTTCTTTGGTAGTTCCACCCATGGAGCCTATGCCACCATCTCAGTTGGGGGTGCCAAGTTTGATAGGAAATTTACAGTCAGTACATCCTTTGCCTCCAAGAGCAACTCCTCCCCAAATATGTCCTCAACAAATGCCTCTACCACAAAGCTGTCCTCAACAAATGCATCCGCTACAAAGAGGGCCTCCCCATATGTTGCCACCTCAGGCTCTTATGCCGCAGTGTTTGCCACCTCCATTACCACAGGGCCCTCGACCTTTAACTGGTATGGTTCGGCCAGTTCCCATGATGACACAGAGGGGTCATGGATTTGTATATGCAAATAATAATCCGTCATTTCACAACAGCCACAATTTCAGGCCTGCCTTGAGCGGGCCAGACATTAGACCTCTTGATGCGAGGAATAGAAGGATATGAATCTATCCATTGGTATGACAGAAATGCCACTATGTAGTTGGAAAGTTTCACTGTATAATTAGTACTTGTATCCCTCCATTTCATGCATTTGACTACAAATATCGTGTTAGTTCAGCGTTATGCTATGTACAATATGATTATTGGCCCAGCAAATGCAGCCTACATGTAACATTATTGTGGCATAATTTTCATTGTATTCTGTTTGTATTGATTTATTGCAATGGAGTTCAAACATAACAAAAAAACAATTTTTGATGGTTGCAAATCGGTAATATAACAAAGAAACAGTAACACCTAATAGGAAGGCGTCTTTTGAGGATTGAGGATGAATGCATCTATGAGGCCCATGGAAAATATAAAATGACAATAATTCACTTTTAAAGTATTTTTGACATTTGCAATTTCGACCATGTTACAAAATTGGACTTTAGAGATCGAGGGTGTTTTGCTGATTTGGAAGAAAAAATTGCCAAGTGACTATTCATGTGATATAGTTCAAAATTTACAAGATAATTGTTGGTTTTAGATCTCAGGACTTTTTTGATTAATTTGTAAGAAACAATTTGCAAGAGGGAATATGTCCATGTGATATGGATCAAATTTTAGGGAAATATGTCCATGTGATAGAATATGTCCATGTGATATGGATCAAAATTTACAAGACAACTTGCTAATTTATAAGAAAAAATTGCACAGTGAATGCATTGAATGCATTTATGTGACATAATTCAAAATTTGATAATTTGAAAGAAAAAATTGCAGAGTGAATTCATTTATATGTGATATATTTCAAAATTTACAATACACTTGTTTAAAATTAAATTTTACTTTTGTTGCATGTTACAAGTTTGGATATTTGAGATCTAGGGTGTTTTAATCTATTTGTAAAAAATTGCAAATGATTAAATGCATTATGTAATATGTTACAAGTTTGGATATTTGAGATCTAGGGTGTTTTAATCTATTTGTAAAAAATTGCAAATGATTAAATGCATTATGTAATATGGTTCAAAATTTATAATATAATTTGTTGGTTCAAGTTGCTAGTTTTGTGCCTTCAAAATAACTAATATATTAGAGTATTCCTCATGGAAATTGAGCATTTCATTTGACATATACACATTAATCTTATTTTGGTTTAATGAATTAGAGTATTCTTCATGGAAATTGAGCATTTCATTAGACATATACACATTAATCTTATTTTGGTTTAATTTTCATTAGATTAGATTATTCTTCATGGAATTTGGGCATCTCATAATGATTCTAATATATTTTAAGTATTCTTTATGGAAATTTAGCATTTCGTTTGACATTTACACATTAATCTTATTTTGGTTTGACATTTACACATTAATCTTATTTTGGTTTAATTTTCGTTACATTATTTTTCATGGAAATTGGATATCTCATTTAGCATTTACAAATTAATCTTGGGCATCTTGTTTAAAGTTGATAGTCTTTCATATATTAGAGCATTCTTCATGGAAGAAATTGAGCATTTCATTTGACAGTTACACATTAAGTTTATGTTGATAGTGTAATTTTGGTGTCTTTAAAATGATATGAAATATTTCTCGTAAAATTAAGCGGCATTTATACATTAATCTATGCTTCATTAATCAATTAAAATATAAATGAAATTTTGCTCTTATCATGGTTATCCGCATTTAATAATCACATTGAAAGGGTAGTGTATCTTTAATAACATATCCGCATTAGAATCTTTAAGTCATCCACATCTCCACTGTGGTAAAGGGCTTGTAGGGTTTATCCATGAAATCACAAACAAAAATGTTCTAATTTAACATCTCCAATGTGTGAAAGGGTTTGTAGGGTTTATCCATGTAGTCATGACGCTTTATTTTAATTGTAATTTAGTGCAATATTTGAAATAATGCGTTAAGATAACAATGTATAACTAGTATTTTTTCTAGAAAATTATTATCTTTAGATAGATTTTAATTCATGTGATATACATGGTTTGCTTAATGTTTCTATGCTAATAGAGAAATACTTGTGAAAAGTATAATAAATTTTATAATGGAAGAATTTTTTATTTTAAATATTGTTTTTTAAAATTCAACTCTTTTTTATATGCATGGAAATTTATTTATTTATTTTTTGTCTAAATGGCATTGTTCTTAGTGATAATAGGGTTCAAAGTTTAAATTTCTAGATAATTTTCTTTTTTAATTATGAGAGTTATTATCTTTGATTTTATATCTTGTTTCATTAATATGTGATCATTGTCAATTTATATTTTTGGTGATTACAAGATTCTTTTTGTAAATTATTAATAATTTAAAATGACAATTTTGAATTTGCCCTAAAATAGGTATTTTATTCCTCATTTGGAGTAAATTTTGATAAAGATTTATTTTATTCTTCATTTGGAGTAAATTTTGATAAAGATTTCAAATTAAAGTTATAAGTGATCTTATTTAATTATCCTAGGATATCCTTTTACCAAAAATATTGATATATTGTTAGAATAACACTTAGATAGTGTAAGCATTTATTTGAACAAATTTAGTATCCTTATATTAACTTGAAAATACCAAATCTATAACAATTACATATTTATATTAATTTGAAAATACCAAACCTATAGCAATTATATATTGGATCATGGTCTTAGTTCTTTAGACCTTTTACACATTCTGGTCTTAGTTTTGTGGACTTTTTACAAATTCTTGCAATGGACAATCTTAACATTAACATGCTCCTTTTTCTTGGTCAATGATTGATATGAACTAATTTGTTATCTCTTATTACCTCTTGCTTTTTAATTTAATTCATGTTTTGTCATTTGACTTAAGAGAGATTCTCCATTAGGTTTGACTTGACTTTCGATGTTCGAAGTCTCAAAAGGCCTTGATTTCCTTGGTCTTTCACTTTGTTCCAAAGGTTTTCCCTATGTATCCCTCTTTGACGATAAGGACACACCTTGATTCGAGGGGTTGACCAACAGTTCATCTCTAGTTGATATGATGTTGCTCATAATGTATTTTCCATCTGATGCTTTCAATCAAATGGTGATGCTCCTTTGTCCCTTTCCATTACATTAGGATTTAGAGAATCCCTTGAAACATCTCTAGGGGTCTAATGCTATTTTAGAGTTACAATAAGGGCAAGACGACTCCAAGTCCTTGTAGGCAAAACTTAACTTGCATATGAAAGGTACTTGCTCATAGTTCATTCTTTGGTTCCCATATATCATCAACCATTTTTAATTGGATTTCTTTCGGTGGACTTTTTGGATCTATTTCCATACATATGGGGAAAAAAGTAGTAATATGCCTATTATTAATTTAAGGGGACTAGACAAAAACTTCCTCATGCACTTTTGATGGCTGACCAAATCCTCAAAACTACTAGGGTAGGTTGCAAAGTCTAACCCATGTTGACATAGAAGACATGGAATTAAAGGAGGGGTCAAAGGTAGGGTAACTTGTTTTCATGCGCAAGCCCTCACATTCCAAGAGCCATGCAATGTCACACTCTCTATCCCCCATAATCAAATTCCTTAATGCAAAAAACCCAGAGCAGGAGGATGGATATAAGTTTCTCTTTGAGAAGGGGTTTCCAAGTTTGTGTGACCCATCGTTGTGTTAATATACGAGGCTAGGCTAGAGTTTGTTGAAACAACATATTTGACCATGTTCTAGATAAAAGTCTCTTCTGCAACCACATGTCCAAGAAAAATAATAGGGATGGAAGCCTCTCTCTTGATCCATAGGTTTTCCTAGGGTTTTAAGGAAACACAACTTTCTTGAAGGTTTTTTGAGAATTTATGGGTGTTCTCATTGTTTGGGAGGGAGCCATTAGGAAAACTGTCTCATCAATATATCGCATAAAAAAGAGGAATCCTTGCGAAGCCCAAATTATTCAGTAGGTTGGGGTCACATTGAAGCATCTTTAAAAACTCTTTTGTTAGTGATTAGGGTGGGATTAAGAATCGTGAAGCTTGCATTCCATGAACCCTAGATTCCATCCTAAATCAAAATAGTCACGTCTACCACTTGCAATAAGGAAGACATATATCCATATAGAGAAATATTTAACAATGTGGATTTGCATAATAAAATCATAGGCACAACTATGAGCTTAAATCCAAATTGATTTCTACATGAAGAAAACCCCCAAGAAATTTTAAAATCAATCATTTCCTTAGGGCCAAACTTGGCAGTAGTCATGATGTGCTTAAGTAAGCAGTTCTTATGTATGCATCATGCCTTGCTTTTGTAACCCTCACTCCAAGCAAATCAACCACAGTGTCAAATTCCTTGCCAAAGGATCAACAATCACATTTCCTTTGTTTTGGACTTGGCCAACATTTTTAATACTTCATGGTGCAATTCAGGAAAGGTTTTCTATTATGTTAAATTATTGTTTTACTAGAAGTACTTATTCTATAGTATATGTAATGCTTCTAATCTAATATATTTTCTTAAATTTTTTCTCTATTTTGCTAATAAAAGAAAATAAGTTAAACATATACAATAAGGTTTTGGATCTTGTTGCAAAATTGAAGGCTTTGTTTTGGCGAGTAGTATATAGGATTAGTACTTCATAAAAACATAAAGTAGTTTGGTCTGCAATCCTTCCTTGCCCGATGTGGATAAACAATATTTCCTTGTTCGTTGGGGAAGGTTCTCCAAAGAGTTTTCATTATCTTCCATTATTAATGTTGAATTCTTCATATTTAGTGCCCCTTGGAAGAACTCTTGTTCATTTTCATTGATGCAACTTTCCTCATGCAACTTCTGTAGGAATGTCTTTAGGTGGTCAAGACACTATTTGATTTCCATTCTTGACAAATCATGGATATTAGAAGGTCATTTTATTCTTGGTTTTTGTCATGTTCCATTGTGTTTAGTATTTTTCCCATGCCTAGCAAAGCCCTATGAATCTCTTAGTTGAATTTGACTTCCATTATGAATATTTCCACTAGGTCTACAATCTATAGGGTTAGTCCAACATGAACATTCCATCTTTACTTGCTACATTTGGCCCCTTTTTTTAACACCTTGCTTGTAACATTCTTGACTCTGTAGACTTGGACAATCATGCTATCAGTTGATACCTTGTCCATATATATTTTCCAATCTCGAGAGCTTTCTTTATCCTTCCTTCTTCCATTTGCATCTATAATATTTTTGGTCCATGGACGTCCCCTCTTCCTTATTACAAAGTTCCCTTCTTCCATTATCGTTTGAACATACAATAGATAATAATTGAAGCAAAGCAAAATATTCCATTAGAAGCAAGAATTTCACTCTGCAAAAGGTAGAGCCACTATGATTAACTAGATTTGGGAATGGGGGCCAAATTGAGTGCAATACATTGCTTTAGGTGTTTCTTGTCTCTTTCTCCAAGGAGAATTGAATCCTCCATGATGTCGTGAAGAGAGAAACAATACAAAAAATTTGATAATCAATTAATTGATTTGAAGTCTTCCATCGTTACATCTTTCTTTTTCAACCAATCAACTATCTTATTGATAAACCTTTTAACGTGAAAATGTTTGGTCCTAGTTAAGTTTTTTGGTCCTTCTCTAGACTAATAAAATTAGGATTGGGATATAGTGATCCTTAACCCTTAAAATTGAATCACAAACAAGATATTCATAAACGCTCAATACTTTATTCGTCAAAATACACTTGAGGTAGGGAAACACCTTACAATGATCCTTTTATGGAGGGAATCCACTCTTGTTCACTTGCCTCCTCGAGGGGGCGTCATCCTAATGAGCTAAGCTCCAAATACAATATACTCCAACACATGCTCCATAAGGACTCCAACCTTATTTATAGTTATCTAGAGAATTTTAATGATAACCACTCACTAACTATTTAGTGGACCTTCTTTAATGAAGTCACATTACATTTATTCCATGCTAACTAACTAGTGGACCTTATTTAATAATAAAAATCATAGTGGACCTTATTTAACAATAAAAATCATAGTGGACCTAATCCACCATACATTGTATGATCACCATAACTACTCTATAATTACTCTAATGGTCCTCGTTACATCTACAGGGAGGATCACAACACTCCACCCCCCTTCAAGTGTTTCCCTCAATGCTTGTAGTGTGGATGTATAACCATAAACTAGGGTCCCATGTACAAGGGCTTCTTGCAACACTAAAGTAGTCCAAAGAGCTCATCCATAAAACTTGGGTCCAATGTACAAGTGTTGACCACAACACTAAAGTAGTCTTAGAAACTCATCCATAAGTCAGGGTCTTATGCACAAGTACTAACCACAATGTTGAAGTAGTCTAAGCAACTCATCCACAAACCTTAGTCCCATATCCAAGTGCTCATGTTGACTCCCTATTGATGACACTTGAATTTGACAAATCATTCTATATTGTGCTTCAAATTACCACAACCACTTATCATATAGATGCATAACCACTTATCTTCCAAAAAATAACTCTAAATAATTTATATCTTATCTTCCAAAAAATAACTCTAAGTAATTTATATTCATACCTAACCTCTTATTAAGAATGCTATATGCCACTGAACTTACAAATCATATCACAAACTAAAAATACATCTCCTTATTGGCCCAAAGAAGGCTATATGCCACATAAATACATCTCCTTATTGACCCAAAAAAGGCTATATGCCACTAAACATAAAAAATCATATCATATCACAAGCTAAAAATACATCTCCTTATTGACTCATGCTAAATGTAGAATGCTAAATCTAGATGACCCAAAGAAGACTATATGCCACTAAACATAAAAAATCATATCATATTACAAGCTAAAAATACATCTCCTTATTAACCCATGCTAAATGTAGAATGCTAAATCTAGAATAAACAAGATGAAACTGCATAACAGCTAGTCCCTACTATGCAACGAATTTATCAAAGAACACGTTCATGGCAGTGAGTGAATTTATCTAAGGACACATTGGTTTATTGGTGGCGGCTTGGCTTACAATATTGGGTATTCTTGTGGTTGAGCGAAAATGTAGGTTGGGAAGGTGGGAGTCACACCAAATTAACATTAGATATTCCAAGCTTATTGCCTCAAACCTCACAATCATCAAATTTTTTTAGTATATCTATAACAAGTAAATAATAAAATAATAGATTAAAAAAAAATATAATAAAAAAAATTATTGATATATTTTAGTTAAATTTTTTTTAGTATATTTATAACAAGTAAATAATAAAATAATAGATTAAAAAAAAATATAATAAAAAAAATTATTGATATATTCTGGTTAGTGATTTTGGTTTAGGTTTTTTTAGATTGATTTTTAATTATTGGATTGTGATGACATGACATGTAGATAGATTAAAAAAAAATATAATAAAAAAAATTCTTGATATATTCTGGTTAGTGATTTTGGTTTAGGTTTTTTTATATTGATTTTTAATTATTGGATTGTGATGACATGACATGTAGATAACGAATGAATGAAATATTCTAGGCCCGAGTTCAATTCCAGAAGCTTTTGTGCTCTTAATTTAAGAAGATATTGAAAATGAGGAACATGACTTGTCTTGGGTAAGCCAAGAAGCTTTATTTCGGATTCAATATTGGTGTGACCAGAACACACCAATAATTGATAGGAACATTAAAGAACTACAGATTTGAGGCGTTGTATCAGAACACACCAATAACTGGTAGAACATACTAATAACTGGTACGAGCATTCCAGAACTGTAGGAGCATTCCAGAACTGCAAATTTGAGTTGAGTTTTATTTCAAGAGAACGTGGAGAGAAACCCTTCATAGAGCTATCGAAAAAGTTTTTACAAGTGATTAACAAAATCCTGTGAATCCTTTGGTGACTTTGCCAGGATTTCAACATTGATACTTGCTCTTACACTACTTTGCAAGTTGCCAGACACTACCTACTAGCCAAAAATTAAATGTTGAATGGAATTAGATTTATTTCTGACCCTCTCTGACAGAAATTAAATGTGGAATGGCATTAGATTTGTAAACTTTGCATGTCCAACACTTGTTCTCTGTGATTTTGCAGCGTGGTGTGACATCTTCGTTGATGTTATTTGAGACGTTTTCCAGTTTGCCCCACTGGCAGTTGGAAAATTTGTAATTTCCAATTCTCAGATCTCCATCTGAAATTTCTCTCATTCTCCAAGTTCTCAGGGTGGATTCTAACACAACAGAAAAGACATCTTGGTTACAGTTCAAAGTCACTCTTCTAAGTATGAAAGAAGCATGGAGACATCGGTACCAGAGAAAAAATCTAGTGGGAAATTGGGCAACTGCAAGAAACAGTTAGTTATGAGCAATATTAGAAGAAATGTATACTACAGAAAGTCAAATAGGAAATAGAGGGTATTTTCGATTGTTGTTAAATACCCATGAGGTTAGCGGTTGAGGGAATCATTGGCAGTGGCTGGTACCTTTTAGATTCAAGTCTCCCCCACTAACGAGCCCACCATGGGCACTCGTTACTCCAAGCTCGAAGCGTGGGGAATTCTGAGTCAGGTGAAATGTAAATCAATTCTAGAAAAAAGTAGATTATGTCTTCCTATACCAGAAATGGAGTAAATAAGCGTAATGAGAATACCTTCTCCTCATTAAGAAGGAAGCAACTCCACCTGCATTATTCTTTTGAATCAACTGCAAGTGAAATACCTGATCGAATTGGAGGAAATGACGGGAACGACCGTCCCTGATAAGTATTTATCTATTACATGTAATAACTAGTAAAGTCGTTGCCCATGTATTCTATCGGACAGGCGAGGGGGCTTCTAGGGTGATCATTGCTATCGCTTCTTACTTTTGCTCAAGTATTGACTTTGATTTTTCTCAGGCTTCGATTCTAGCTTCATGTTGCTGTTTGGGATGAAGCCTCCATTTTCATTGACTCTTTTACAGGGTTCGTCGTGTTCGCGGTTAACTTCCGGGTTCTTTGTCACTTGCCCTCAGGTTTGCAGAGAGTTCGTCGTCAATCTCCGTCCTCCCAACCCTGGTTTGGGTGTTTGTTGTTAAGTTTCAGGTTCCTTGTCACTTGCCCTCTAGCTTACAGAGAGTTGTTGTAAATCTTCGTCCTCCCGTTGATGTAAATCTCTGTCCTCCCATTGCTGCAAATCTCCGACCTTCATCTTCATCCTCCCAGCCCTCGTTTGAGTAATGGCGGAAAGCTAATGAACAAGAGGCTAAAGCCCAAGAATTTGAGCGTTTCAGAACGGTATGAGTGAGTCTCTTTCCTAAGGTGCTTGGTGTGATTATTACATAAATTTACAATGCCAATTGTGATGCAGTGCATGTTCGTGGCGACATGCATGTGATGCAGTGAGGTTCGCGGTGACATGAATGCATACTTCAATGTATTAATTAATGTATTAATTAGAGTGAGTTGTTTCGTTAATTCAGAATAATTAATGTATTAATTAGAGTGAGTTGTTTAGTTAATTCAGAATTCTGATTGATATTTGAGTATTTGGGTTGGTTTTTGAGTATTTGGGTTGGTTTTGAAATGCATGGAACTTTGATTCATGTGAAACTTAAACTACCTATATTTGAGTATTTGGGTTGGTTTTGAAATGCATGGAACTTTGATTCATGTGAAACTTAAACTATCTTTGAAAATCTGAAAATCTGGCATGAAAATCTAAATCTGATAGGATTCAAAATCTGGCATGAAACAGGATTCAAGTTCATTTTTTTCCATGAAAAATGGGATAAAATGGGATAAAATGGGTCTGTTTACTCAGAGTTAACTTATTCTTTCTCTTTAACTAGATCACTGTTAACTTATTCTTTCTCTTTAACTAGATCATTGCACAATATTAAATATGTTATCATCAAAAATTTTTTTTAGACAAAAGAATAAGATTGAATCCAACCAGATTTTCAGGAATAGTCTAAATTTCACATGGATCAAAATTCCATGCATAACAAGTCAAAACATTTTAGTATATATATATATATATAATTTTTTTATATAATAATTTAATAAATAATTCCAAA
>JZKD02S0073333.1:0-12538 GCA_000966675.3 Picea glauca | reverse complement strand
GCCCCCTTCATTCATTCTGGTTATTTCACTATGGTTTGAGTTAAATGTGGAGCCGCCATGTTATGATTCATGTCATGTATTAAGGGGGAACGACTTTTATTAAACTCATTCAGTCATCCTTTTATCATGGAAGCAATTAATTACAAGGTTAAGGGGACCGGCCCCTTAATATACATTCATCCAGGGTTACCGGAAGCGGCCCCCTCCCGCTCCACCCTCGGAAGCCCACTCGGAGCGAGTTCGCTCAAGAAGCGAGCTTCGGAGCACGCTTCCGAAATCCAGAAGCGCGCTTATGGATTTTGGAAGCTCGCTCCAGGGTGCAAAAATGTGCTTCTTGCCAATCAGGAAGCTTTGCACCCTGAAGCTTGCTTCCGAAATCCAGAAGCTCGCTTCCTGAACGCTTCAGCCAAGCTTCCTGAGAAATTTTTTCAAACAATTTATTTATAATAATTTCTACTTATGGTTTATGTTCAATTCAATTTTCTACTTATGGTTTATATTCATAATTCATTTCTATTTATGATAAATTATAATTGTTGCAGGTTATATGAAAGCATTAGACAAATTGGTCCCAGACGAAGAGGAGTGTGACAAGATATGACAACAATTGAGCTAATACATGCTTGGCCAAGGTGCCTTTGGGACCAACCATGCCTTAAGAGATCGAGGGAATTTGAGTTCTCTTGCGTGGTGGAAAGTTTATGGTGGTGGCACCCCGCAACTCCAATGTTTGGCAACACAGGTGGTGAACACTTCTTCTGCAAAGAGGTGTTGGAGTACCTACAGTTTCATCCACAACGTCAAAATAAACAGGTTGAATGCGGGTCAAGCAGAGAGCTTGGTTTATGTTCATTACAACTTGCAATTGTTGTCCCATTACTGAGAGGAGGCAAAGGAGGATAAAAACTTGAAGCATTGGGCCAACCATCCAAAGGAGGATAATTTGGAGGATGGGGTAATGCTTTTAGAACAATTGGAGAATGCTCTTTTTGATGATGATGATCACGCTGAGATGCCACCCCCAGCTACTACCCAGTCCTTGGTCCCCCTATTCAGGACTCCAGCAGCAGGGTCTTCATCTTCATCTATACATTCTGCACAGTTTCGTCCTTCTCAGGCTCNTGACTCTCCAAGTTAGGAGGGAGCACTGAAAACATTATTAAAGACATTCATCCTTAAATTTGAAAAATAGTCCATCTTGGACAGATGCTTTCCTGTTCAGAAAGTGGATTGAGACTTCTGACGGACAGTCACTTTCCATTGTGGTTAACATGGGAAGTACTCTGATTGTTGATGTATCATAGAAAGTGACTTCCCATTGTGGTTAACATGGGGAGTGGTCTAGGGCAGTCTCTCTTCTTGAGGATTACTCAAGAAGACTGGCCCGCCTCGCCGGCTAACATGAGGAATGGTCTGTTTTGGAGGTTGATGCAGGATAGTATTTTCTCTTGTGGTTAACAGAGGAAATGGTCTGGATAGACATTCCTTAGGGTTTACACATTCTCTCCAGGGTGCACTTTGATTAGTGTAGGAGGAATGGCCCAAGGTGGGGAATGGTCCAGGCTCAACAATCAGGAACAAACATTCCTTAGGGTTATACATTCTCTCCAGGGCGCACTTTGATTAGTGTAGGAGGAATGGCCTAGGGTGGGGAATGGTCCAGGATAGACATTCCTTAGGCTTTATGCATTCTCTCCAAGGCGTGCTTTGATTAGTGTAGGAGGAATGGCCCAGGTTGAGGAATGGTCCAGACTTAGACATTTCTTAGGGTTTATACATTCTGTCCAGAGTGCACTTTGATTAGTGTAGGAATAATGGCCCAGGGTGAGGAATGGTCCATGCTCAGAAATCAGAAACAATCCTTCTTCCTTTTTTGAGAAGAATAGGGGAGATAGCCCATTGCTGATGAGGGAAGATATTCTTTCAAATCTCACAAACATGAGTGAAAAATTGGCCCAGATGATTCAATTTATTTTAACAATATTTTCTGTGCAAGATGGCATCAGATGATTGTTATGGAGACTACCTATCTCCAAACAGTAGAGATATACTACTGTGGTGGATATGTTTCATTATTTTGAGGAAGATATTCTTTCAGAGCTGACAGATGTGAGTGAAAGATTGGCCCAGACAAATCAGTTTATATCATAACATTGTTTCTATGCAGGTTGCTATCAGATGTTTGTTATGAAGACAGTAGATATAGACTACTATGGTGGATATGTTCCACTATTCGTGAGGTAGATATTATTTCAGAGCTCACAGACGTGAGTGAAAGATTGGCCCAAATAATTCAGTATATATCATAACATTGTTTCTATGCAGGTTGCTATCATATGTTTGTTATGAAGACCGTATGACAGTAGATGAGGACTACCATGGTGGATATGTTCCACTGTTCGCAACCATACGTTGTTGATCAAGCACTTGTGTGTTACTTGGTGTGGTAGTGAACCACTGGATTGTAGTTATGTACTACTATGGATAGGCATAATTGTGTTCTATTCTAACTGCCTTGAAGACTATCAGTAATTTATTGGAAATAATCACCATCCAGACGAATGATGAACAGAGATTTTCCAGATGGAAATTAGTTCAGAGCATTTATTCCTCTAGATTATAAGAGTGGCTCTTGTATCACTCTATGGTGTGGGTGACTTATCCAGCATCATATCTGATTACTCAAATAAAGTATGGTTTCGAGAGATGATGCATCTAATGGTGATGGTGATGCTCATGATCTAGTCATGAGATAGTCTAGACGACTATGTTGATGCTACCGGGTGAATGGTATGTTTTTGTGCTCAAAGACCATTACCTGTAATACCTCCCTAGCTAAGAGGGAGTGTTAATATTATGGTAGCTGCGGGAGGTATTTACCTCCACGTGTGAACTTAACGAGAATAGAAGACTTCGGAAAGCAAGAGAAACCCTAATGAGTTGGCTAATAACCCTAGAAGTCTTGTCGGCTCAAGAAGATAATTTATATTAGGTTATTAGCCTCCAAGAGAAGAAGTCGACCAGAAATAATAATAATATACTGAACAGACACATATCCAAAAGGAGAAGTTGGCCCCAACAAATCTGGCAGAACCTGTATAAATACAGGGTGCCAGTTCTCATTTTGACACATCTTAGAATTGCAGTTCCCAGTTTGGTGCGCACTGTAGTTCCCAGTTTGGTGCCCATGTGTGGAGGAGAGTTGCAGGTGCAGCTGTTGCAACTAGCAGTTTCATTGTTGTCTTGGACTATCTCTTGGCTAGGGTTTGGACTATCTGATCATCTTTTTGTGATGCGCTATCCTTAGGGAAAGGCGCGCTACTCTTTGTTTGGCTATCTAGCCTAGAGTTTGCTTTCGGAGAAATTCTCAGTCAAGGTTAAGGTGCTCGAAGGGTGGCTTTGGCCTATGGTTGGGTGACGAGGGTATCGTTAATGGTAAAATGAGCACACCATCTTCTATATTCTAATAACCGGCCCCTTCATATACATTCATGCAGGGTTATCGGAATCACCCCCCTCCTGCTCCACCCTTGAAAGCCCACTCGGAGCGGGTTTGCTGAGGAAGTGAGCTTCAAAGCGCGCTTCCAAAATACAGAAGCGTGCTAATGGATTTCAAAAGTTCGCTCCAGGGTGAAAAAATGTGCTTCCTTCCAATTAGGAAGCTTTGCACCCCGAAGCTTGCTTCTGAAATCCAGAAGCTCTCTTCCTGAATGCTTCAGCCAAGCTTCCTGAGAAATTTTTTCAAACAATTTATTTATAATAATTTCTACTTATGGTTTATGTTCAATTCAATTTTCTACTTATGGTTTATATTCATAATTCATTTCTATTTATGATAGATTATAATTGTTGCAGGTTATATGAAAGCATTAGACAAATTGGTCCTAGATGAAGAGGAGTGTGACAAGATACGACAACAATTGATCCAATACATGCTTGGCCAAGGTGCCTTTGGGACCAACCATGCCTTAAGAGATCGAGGGAATTTGAGTTCTCTTGCGTGGTGGAAATTTTATGGTGGTGGCACCCCACAGCTCCAATGTTTGGCAACATGGGTGCTTTCACAGGTGGTGAACACTTCTTCTGCAAAGAGGTGTTGGAGCACCTACAGTTTCATCCACAACGTCAAAAGAAATAGGTTGAATGTGGGTCGGGAAGAGAGCTTGGTTTATGTTCATTACAACTTGCAATTGTTGTCCCATTACTGAGAGGAGGCAAAGGAGGATAAAAACTTGAAGTGTTGGGACAACCATCCAAAGGAGGATAATTTGGAGGATGGGGTAATGATTTTAGAACAATTGGAGAATTCTCTTTTTGATGATGATGATCATGCTGAGATGCCACCCCCAACTACTACCCAGTCCTTGGTCCCCTTGTTCAGGACTCCAACAGCAGGGTCTTCATATTCATCTATACATTCTGCACAGTTTCGTCCTTCTCAGGCTCCTCTACTACCACCACGTGGAGGCACACACGCCAATCATGTTGGTGGAAGGAGGATGGGATAGTTGTTTGATGTTTCTCCTTTTTCATTACTTTACATGTCAGTCTATAGATGATAGATTCATAGCATTTAGCAACTACACTCTAGAGTCTAGCACAATTTAAACTTTATTGTTTTGGACCTTTCAATCTTCATAATTCAGTGCAGATGGCCTATTTTGTAATCATAACTATTTGGTCACGACTCATGTTATTGTTGNTGACTCTCCAAGTTAGGAGGGAGCACTGAAAACATTATTAAAGACATTCATCCTTAAATTTGAAAAATAGTCCATCTTGGACAGATGCTTTCCTGTTCAGAAAGTGGATTGAGACTTCTGACGGACAGTCACTTTCCATTGTGGTTAACATGGGAAGTACTCTGATTGTTGATGTATCATAGAAAGTGACTTCCCATTGTGGTTAACATGGGGAGTGGTCTAGGGCAGTCTCTCTTCTTGAGGATTACTCAAGAAGACTGGCCCGCCTCGCCGGCTAACATGAGGAATGGTCTGTTTTGGAGGTTGATGCAGGATAGTATTTTCTCTTGTGGTTAACAGAGGAAATGGTCTGGATAGACATTCCTTAGGGTTTACACATTCTCTCCAGGGTGCACTTTGATTAGTGTAGGAGGAATGGCCCAAGGTGGGGAATGGTCCAGGCTCAACAATCAGGAACAAACATTCCTTAGGGTTATACATTCTCTCCAGGGCGCACTTTGATTAGTGTAGGAGGAATGGCCTAGGGTGGGGAATGGTCCAGGATAGACATTCCTTAGGCTTTATGCATTCTCTCCAAGGCGTGCTTTGATTAGTGTAGGAGGAATGGCCCAGGTTGAGGAATGGTCCAGACTTAGACATTTCTTAGGGTTTATACATTCTGTCCAGAGTGCACTTTGATTAGTGTAGGAATAATGGCCCAGGGTGAGGAATGGTCCATGCTCAGAAATCAGAAACAATCCTTCTTCCTTTTTTGAGAAGAATAGGGGAGATAGCCCATTGCTGATGAGGGAAGATATTCTTTCAAATCTCACAAACATGAGTGAAAAATTGGCCCAGATGATTCAATTTATTTTAACAATATTTTCTGTGCAAGATGGCATCAGATGATTGTTATGGAGACTACCTATCTCCAAACAGTAGAGATATACTACTGTGGTGGATATGTTTCATTATTTTGAGGAAGATATTCTTTCAGAGCTGACAGATGTGAGTGAAAGATTGGCCCAGACAAATCAGTTTATATCATAACATTGTTTCTATGCAGGTTGCTATCAGATGTTTGTTATGAAGACAGTAGATATAGACTACTGTGGTGGATATGTTCCATTGTTCGTGAGGTAGATATTATTTCAGAGCTCACAGATGTGAGTGAAAGATTGGCCCAAATAATTCAGTATATATCATAACATTGTTTCTATGCAGGTTGCTATAAGATGTTTGTTATGAAGACCGTATGACAGCAGATGTGGACTACCGTGGTGGATATGTTCCACTGTTCGCAACCATACGTTGTTGATCAAGTACTTGTGTGTTACTTGGTGTGGTAGTGAACCACTGGATTGTAGTTATGTACTACTATGGATAGGCATAGTTGTGTTCTATTCTAACTGCCTTGAAGACTATCAGTAATTTATTGGAAATAATCACCATCCAAATGAATGATGAACAGAGATTTTCTAGATGGAAATTAGTTCAGAGCATTTATTCCTCTAGATTATAAGAGTGGCTCTTGTATCACCCTATGGTGTGAGTGACTTATCCAGCATCATATCTGATTACTCAGATAAAGTATGGTTTTGAGATATGATGCAGCTAATGGTGATGGTGATGCTCATGATCTAGTCATGAGATAGTCTAGACGACTATGTTGATGCTACCGGGTGAATGGTATGTTTTTGTGCTCAAAGACCATTACCTATAATACCTCCCTAGCTAAGAGGGAGTGTTAATATTATGGTAGCTGTGGGAGGTATTTACCTCCACGTGTGAACTTGACGAGAATAGAAGACTTCAGAAAGAAAGAGAAATCCTAATGAGTTGGCTAATAACCCTAGAAGTCTTGTCGGTTCAAGAAGATAATTTATATTAGGTTATTAGCCTCCAAGAGAAGAAGTCGACCAGAAATAATAATAATATACTGAACAGACACATATCCAAAAGGAGAGGTTGGCCCCAACAAATCTGGAAGAACCTGTATAAATACAGGGTGCCAGTTCTCATTTTGACACATCTTAGAATTGCAGTTCCCAATTTGGTGCGCACTGCAGTTCCCAATTTGGTGCGCATGTGTGAAGGAGAGTTGCAGGTGCAGCTGCTGCAACTAGCAGTTTCAGTGTTGGCTTGGACTATCTCTTGGCTAGGGTATGGACTATCTGATCAGCTTTTTATGATGCGTTATCCTTGGGGAAAGGCACGCTACTCTTTGTTTGACTATCTAGCCTAGAGTTTGCTTCCAAAGAAATTCTCAGTCAAGGTTAAGGTGCTCGAAGGGTGGCTTCGGCCTATGGTTGGGTGACGAGGGTATTGTTAATGGTAAAACAAGCACACCATCTTCTATATTCTAATAGCCAGCCCCTTCATATACATTCATGCAGGGTTATCAGAAGCACCCCCCTCCTGCTCCACCCTTGAAAGCCCACTCGGAGCGGGTTTGCTGAGGAAGTGAGCTTCAAAGTGCGCTTCCAAAATCCAGAAGCCTGCTTATGGATTTCAAAAGCTTGCTCCGGGGTGAAAAAATGTGCTTCCTGCCAATTAGGAAGCTTTGCACCCCGAAGCTTGCTTCTGAAATCCAGAAGCTCGCTTCCTGAACGCTTCAGCCAAGCTTCTTGAGAAATTTTTTCAAACAATTTATTTATAATAATTTCTACTTATGGTTTATGTTCAATTCAATTTTCTACTTATGGTTTATATTCATAATTCATCTCTATTTATGATAGATTATAATTGTTGTAGGTTATATGAAAGCATTAGAAAAATTGGTCCCAGATGAAGAGGAGTGTGACAAGATACGACAACAATTGAGCCAATACATGCTTGGCCAAGGTGCATTTGGGACCAACCATGCCTTAAGAGATCGAGGGAATTTGAGTTCTCTTGCGTGGTGGAAATTTTATGGTGGTGGCACCCCACAGCTCCAATGTTTGGCAACATGGGTGCTTTCATAGGTGGTGAACACTTCTTCTGCAAAGAGGTGTTGGAGAACCTACAGTTTCATCCACGACGTCAAAATAAATAGGTTGAATGTGGATCCGGCAGAGAGCTTGGTTTATGTTCATTATAACTTGCAATTGTTGTCCCATTACTGAAAGGAGGGAAAGGAGGATAAAAAATTGAAGCATTGGGACAACCATCCAGAGGAGGATAATTTGGAGGATGGGGTAATGATTTTAGAACAATTGGAGAATTCTCTTTTTGATGATGATGATCATGCTAAGATGCCACCCCCAACTACTACCCAGTCCTTGGTCCCTTTGTTCAGGACTCCAGCAAAAGGGTCTTCATCTTCATCTATACAGTCTGCACAATTTCGTCCTTCTCAGGCTCCTCTACTACCACCACGTGGAGGCACACGCGCCAATCATGTTGGTGGAAGGAGGATGGGATAGTTGTTTGATGTTTCTCCTTTTTCATTACTTTACATGTTAGTCTATAGATGATAGATTCATAGCATTTAGCAACTACACTCTAGAGTCTAGCACAATTTAAACTTTACTGTTTTGGACCTTTCAATCTTCATAATTCAGTGCAGATAGCCTATTTTGTAATCATAACTATTTGGTCACGGCTCATGTTATTGTTGACAGTTGCTAGATGATTTATTTCATTCCATAACTTAATGGTCTACCTTTTATTATATGGCTTAAAAATTTGTATGTTGGTTTGTAAGTTTTTAATTGCTAGATTCTAGATGGTTGATGCTCGAATGATTAATCATTGATGTACTACTACTTACTACTATGGATGCCATTTTAATGTTACAATGTACAAATAATCATGTTTTCATACATTCTGCAGCTAATTTGTCTTTCTGTATGTTTTTTTTAATATAAACGCAATATATATAAATATATATATATATATATATATATATATAATAAACGCTTCTAGGATGCCTCACTTCCGAGGATTTTTCGAAAATGATTCTCTGGACGCTTCACTTCCTAAAAACGATCCGGCTTCGCTTCGCGCTTTGAAAACATTGCATTCATGTGATGGTTTCTGGCTTAGTCATTTGCATAAGCCTATTGATTTCCATAATGATTTCATGGTGGGAAATGGTACATTTGAATCTTGTAACTCCTTCATTTGATGAAGCCACTTCATGCTACCCAACTTACGGTTGACATATTTAGGGTACTGTGGAGATAAAGTATGGAGTTCCAATCACATAAAACCACCTTATTTGACCCAATTATTGATTATGGTTTGAGCTATCCATTTCATTGAATGGTTAGACTTTGCTTCTTTGTGAGTTGTATTGAGCACCCATATTTCATCCATTCCACTAAATTGAGTAGATAGGGCATCATGATATTTAAGGCAACTTTATACCACTTGGGGTAGCATCATGTTCACACAAGTTTATTTATTCATGCCATGGATTATCACGAAGGTTCACCTATCAGACCGGTTTGTCCACATTGAGGAGTTGTACACTTACAACACTTTCTAGAGTAATGGAAATATTATTTTTTATTATAAGTGGTTGTGCTCTATTTAAAGAGCATCTCCCTCGCTTCAAATTGATGATTGGATTTGGGAGACATCTCTCCCTTGGAGCTTAATGACAAAGCTATTGGATGTGTTTTGGAGGTTCTACAACTATCTTGTGGGTGAGGATGCTTGTATTTCTTGTGGCTATTTCACTTATTTGCTGAAATATTTAGACATATGCTCAAGGAGTAAGAACTTTGTATACTCCTTCGATTCTCATTTTAGGTTGTTGTTGGAGTAGTTCTCATGCTTGCATGTCTTTTATCTACTTTTGGATGAATGCACCTTGACATTGTTCTTGACANATAAAGTATGGAGTTCCAATCACATACAGCCGCCTTATTTAACCCGATTATTGATTATGGTTTGAGCTAGCCATTTCATTGAATGGTTAGACTTTGCTTCTTTGTGAGTCGTATTGAGCACCCATATTTCATCCATTCCACTAAATTGAGTAGATAGGGCATCATGATATTTAAGGCAACTTTATACCACTTGGGGCAGCATCATGTTCACACAAGTTTATTTATTCATGCCATGGAGTATCATGAAGGTTCACCTATCAGACCCGTTTGTCCACATTGAGGAGTTGTACACTTACAACACTTTCTAGAGTAATGGAAATATTATTTTTTATTATAAGTGGTTGTGCTCTATTTAAAGAGCAGCTCCCTCACTTCAAATTGATGATTGGATTTGGGAGACTTCTCTCCCTTGGAGCTTAATAACAAAGCTATTGGATGTGTTTTGGAGGTTTTGCAACTATCTTGTGGGTGAGGATGCTTGTATTTCTTGTGGCTATTTCTCTTATTTGCTGAAATATTTAGATATATGCTCGAGTAAGAACTTTGTATACTCCTTCCATTCTCATTTTAGGTTGTTGTTGGAGTAGTGCTCATGCTGGCATGTCTTTTCTCTACTTTTGGATGAATGCACCTTGACATTGTTCTTGACAGCCGTAATTTCCTCGAGTGTTGGATGGTATCTATTCTAGTACTATCCCTGAATATATTTATGCAAATTAAGACAGCAATGAATGAGTTCATGCAACTTGCATTTCTCAGTTATGTGATCATCTTTCCATCTTCAGAACAACCTCCCATTTGAGCCTTCCTATGACTCCATTCACCCAATGGACTAGGCACCGATTTCCGGTCATCACATCCACTTTATTTCTGCAAATTTTAGAACCCTGTTTTGCTGGAAATTACTCTTCACATCACCTTGCACTTCATATAGCTTTAATCTCCAGCAATCCTATTTAGGGAAGCCTCTTGTGAGCCGGAGGAGNCCATTTCATTGAATGGTTAGACTTTGCTTCTTTGTGAGTTGTATTGAGCACCCATATTTCATCCATTCCACTAAATTGAGTAGATAGGGCATCATGATATTTAAGGCAACTTTATACCACTTGGGGTAGCATCATGTTCACACAAGTTTATTTATTCATGCCATGGATTATCACGAAGGTTCACCTATCAGACCGGTTTGTCCACATTGAGGAGTTGTACACTTACAACACTTTCTAGAGTAATGGAAATATTATTTTTTATTATAAGTGGTTGTGCTCTATTTAAAGAGCATCTCCCTCGCTTCAAATTGATGATTGGATTTGGGAGACATCTCTCCCTTGGAGCTTAATGACAAAGCTATTGGATGTGTTTTGGAGGTTCTACAACTATCTTGTGGGTGAGGATGCTTGTATTTCTTGTGGCTATTTCACTTATTTGCTGAAATATTTAGACATATGCTCAAGGAGTAAGAACTTTGTATACTCCTTCGATTCTCATTTTAGGTTGTTGTTGGAGTAGTTCTCATGCTTGCATGTCTTTTATCTACTTTTGGATGAATGCACCTTGACATTGTTCTTGACAGCTATAATTTCCTCGAGTGTTGGATGGTATCTATTCTAGTACTATCCCTGAATATATTTATGCAAATTAAGACAGCAATGAATTATTTCATGCAACTTGCATTTCTCAGTTGTGTGATCATCTTTCCATATTCATAACAACCTCCCATTTGAGCCTTCCTATGACTCCATTCATCCAATGGACTAGGCACCGATTTCCGGTCCTCACATCCACTTTATTTCTGCAAATTTTAGAACCCTGTTTTGCTAGAAATTACTCTTCACATCACCTTGTACTTCATATAGCTTTATTCTCCAGCAATCCTATTTAGGGAAGCCTCTTGTGAGCCGGAGGAGAGCCGGCCTAAAGAGCAAAGGGGAGTTGGTGAGGTGACAATGGCCAAATCCCCTAGTTACACAAATCTATCATCTAGGTGCTTTGAACTCTTACACTTTCATGATGACAGATTGGGCGGTAACACATCCCATGGAACGAAAGGGAGGCCACTCTCTCCAACATACTTGGACCACAAGTATAACCACAAAATCGGCTCAAGCCGCCAAAATCGGGCCCAACTAGGAAACCAGCAAAAGACATAATAAACATGTGAAACCTAAAGGATGCATCCAACAATAGCCAGCCTCCCAGCAAATGGGAGATTCTTATGATGCCAAACGTGAAGTTCACTCTATAGCATCTGAAGACACCAATTTCAAAAATATTGGCAATATCCCCACCCCAAATTGAATACCCAAATACCACACAATGACCCCAAGTTGAATATATGTCCAAGCTACAGGAATCCAATCTAATAGTGAATCCTCCCCATCCAACCAAAAATCTGCCTTGTGATAACTAACCATAAAACATGATGTAGAACAAAATGTATCCAAGAATTGGAGGCCCCATCCACCAAACCCTACTCAGCACTCACAAATACAAGAGAATCATCTACAAAATGGTCATTAACCATCTCTTATGTAAATTTTTTAGGCACTAGGTGACTGTTGACCAAACCCTACTCAGCACTCACAAAGACAAGAGAATCATCTACAAAATGGTTATAAACCATCTCTTATGTAAATTTTCTGGAGCTAGGTGACCGTTGTGCTATGTTTCTCTTAGTTAAATAAATCAGATTTTATTCAACCACAGAAATCAATACTTCTTGACATTCAGCAATCACACATATAGCTGGAAATAAACAGCCGAAGCATAAAACACAAACGAAATTTGTCATTCAAAATCAACTTATCATTAAATACTCCAAACCAATGTTGTATATGTCATCTCGGGGAAAGTATCGGCGAGGGTCCGGAATGTAACTTCTCGGCGACATCGGCGGAAAATATTGGAATATCTTGGAAAATGTTGCAAGACCTCAAAAAAATACAAAAACACTCATTTTTTTCAATTTTTTAAACATGTAAAGCAACAACAACATCAAATAAACACATTTCTACATAAATATGAAAATACAACCAATAA
>JZKD02S0073310.1:332792-348005 GCA_000966675.3 Picea glauca | reverse complement strand
AAGAGGAGTATCCATGGGTTTGCAGACTTTCATGTGAAACTTACCCAGTCTCTCCCTTGCATACTTTCATTGAGACACAAAAAGTTCAGCATGTCGCTGCCATATTTCCAATCCAAGGAAATAATGAAGGAGGCCCAAATCCTTCATCTCGATCTCGTTTGAAAGGTCATCCTTGCATGAGTGTATCAACTTCTCATCACCATTTAATATTAAATCATCAACATAAAGAACAATGATTAAGGTCTTACCCTCCACCAAAATTTGGTATAGGTTTGCATCCGCTTCACTTTTGCTGAATCCCAATCCGGTGAAATAGTTGTTTATCCGAGTGTAACAAGAATGGGGTGCTTGATTCACCCCATACAGTGATCTCTTGAGTTTGCACACATGTGAATCTTTGTCAAAGGTCTCGAAACCTTCTGTCTATTCAATGTACACTTCTTCCTCAATGATCCCATTGAGAAACACCGTTTCTACATCCATATGATAAATGCACCAACCCATCTACATTGAGAGTGAAAGGATGGATCTTATGGAAGAGTACCTTGCGACAGGTACAAAGGTCTCATCATAATATATACCCTCAATCTGTGAGAAGCCTCGGGCCACAAACCTGGACTTGTATTTCTCCACACTCCGATCAACAACTTGCTTTACCTTGTAGATCCATCTCGAACCTACCACTGATTTTTTTACCAGTCTTGGGACAATTTCACATGCACTATTTTGGACAATGGAGTCATACTCCTCCACCATAGCATCAACCCAAGTGGGATCCTGCATAGCTTCCTGAAAGCAAGATGGTTTAGTCACAATAAATTTACTCATGAGAGCCATGTATCTAGTAAATTGATCAGGAGATTGTCTTTGTCTATGCTGTGAAGTAGGGGCTCCTACATTCTGTGCAACATCTAGTCTCAATCTATCAACGTTCGTGTTGCACTTTCTTCCTTTTATAATGGATGGCTCTGCTTGAGTGGTTTCCTCCACTCAATGGACCTCCTCATGTGGCAGATCCACATCTTGAGACTCATCTTTGGGAATCAATAGTTCCTCTTCTCCATGCAAGTCTAGCTCCCTCTCAAGTGACAATTGCATGGCTTTCCCCTCATCAAATTTCATATCCCGTCAGATAACAGTCATCTTACTGTTAGGAAAATACACACGATAATTATGGGGTGTTTCTGTGTACCCCACAAATATCCCAACTTCCACAGTCGATTTCAGCTTCTTCCTAGAATCCTTGGTCACATGCACATAAACAGATGAGCCAAATTTTTTAAAATGAGAAACATCATGTTTCTTGCCATTGAAATATTCTTCAAGTGTATCCATGCCAAGTATTCTATGAGAACAACCATTTTTCACATAAAGCATAGTATTGCATGCTTCCAGCCACAAATGCATTGGTAGGCCCTAATCATGCAACATTGCTCGTGCAACACCCATGATCGTTATGTTCTTTCTCTCATTGACCCCATTTTGTTGTGGGTTATGAGGCGCTATGAGTTCTCTTTGAATTCCTTCTCTGCTGGAGAAATATTTGAATTCATTATAGATGTATTCTCCACCATTATCGCTCCTTATATCTTTCACTTCCTTCCCCAACTTTTTCTCCACCAATGCTTTAAACTCATAGAACTTTGAGAATGTTTGATCCTTCTTCTGCATGAAGAAGATCGGACATTTACAAGAAAATTAAGCAACAAAAATAACATAATACCTATGTTTTGTTGTTGAAGCAACCAATAATGTTCCACATACATATGTGTGAACTCTCTCCAGGATTACCGAAGAATGGTTCTCCTTTTCATGAAAGGTGGATTTACATACTTTCCATAATTCGCGCTCATCCCGGCTCACCACTTTTTCTTCCTTTCCCAACATGGCACTGCAACCATCTACCTCTAGCATGTAGAGATTGTTAACTTGAATCCCTATCTTCTTGAATTAACCCATTTCTTTATGTCACAGGTAGGATTTTCCACCGCTAAAAACAACATCATAGCCTCTATCCTCCAACATTCCGACTGAGACCAGGTTTTTCATTAGACCTGGAACTTGCATAACATTTTTCAATTGAAATGGTTTACCTGAATCCCTCTGAAAGATAATGGTACCAATACTAGTCACACTATATCGTGCATTGTCACCCATATCTATATGAATTCTGAGATCTTTCTCCTCCAAGTCACTGAAAGACTCCTTATCTCCCATCATGTGGGAGGAAGCACCACTATCCAAATACCATACGGATCTCGGTGCAGTTGAAGCCATGCATGCGATCAAAGAGAAGTCAAGTTCAAATTGCGAGAAAAGAGCCTCACCAATTACAGCTCCAACAACCGTCTTGTTCTTCCTCTTGTGCAGACAGTTAGTAGTGAGATGCCCATGTTCGTGACAGTGAAAACACTTCACTTTGGAAAAATCCAACGTCTTGAATTTAGACTCAGATTTTGAATGGAATTTCTTCCCTTTTCCTTTCCTTGCCTTGGAATTCAAAGCACAATCCTCTTCATCATCACACTTTAATGAATATCCATCTCTAGTGTTCTTCCTAGACTCCTCCTGCACTAGATCCGACCATAGTTGTTCCCAATCTGGCAATTTTTCCGTTCCATTGACAGAGTCGTGATAACTGTACCAACTCTTGGGAAGTCCTAGGAGAGCCAATCTCACCAAATCATCATCAACGACTGTTTCCCACTTCCAAGCTCATCCTAACATTGGACAAACTTTGTCAAATATTTTGGAATGGAGTCGCCCTTCTCCATCTTGACCTTCCTGAGTTTATCTTTGAGCACCAATTTCCTATGGTCATTGTTGTTTTGGAACAAATCCGTCAAAACCTTCCACATTGCATGTGGTGTGGCTTTCCGATGGAGATTAGAGACAATGTGATCTCGTACTCCCTCCAACAATATCCTCCTCACCTTTTCCACTTTCTTTTGCCATGCATCAAGATTTGTAGTGTCTGTCACATCTGTCTTAGGAACATCTTTGTCAATGTATTCCTTCAAGCCACTATCTTCAAGTACTACTTCCATCATGTCCTTCCAGGCAATGTAGTTAGATTTTCCTTCAAGTGCATACTCTATCCTCAAGCCAATCAAATCCATTTCGATCTTGAATCAACTATAGCACCAAGAAATTCCTTCTGTAAATTTGAATTTTATCCAACCACACCCTGGGAGGTTCACACCTGACTAGTTACTAGCCTGAGGGAAGTTCGCACCTCACCTATGTATAGCCTGCTAACGTTTTGAGGGAGTTCGCACTGTAATGCATAGTGGGGTGAGGGAGGTTCGCACCTCTCCTTTGAGTAGCCTATGAGAATCCTACAGGAGGTTCACACCTCTGTTTTGAGTAGGGTGCGGGAATTTATGCTCTCAGTAATATGTGTAGTTTTCAGTACTAAGGTTCACACCCTGCCAGAGATGGGACCTACGGAAATACTACAATTTTCGCACTTCACTTATGTAGCTCTGTGGCTCTTATACCATGTAAAATTTCAATACAATTAATGTATTTCCTTCGATTCTCCTGATCTAACAATTATATACCATTGTTAAATACATAATCGCTTCTACTAATATTCTTGTGGAAATTAAACCACGATCACAAAGTGAAATATCAAGAACACATAACACAAAAGTTTTACAGGGAAAACATAAAGCTAAAATCCCCACTATAATATATTATGTATATCATGGATCATGAAACAATCTCATACAAAACTCTAATCCAAGAGCTATCAGTACAATACAATCATCTCACACTGTCATACAAAAATTAACAAATTCATGGGCCAATATTCTGTCTCCAGACAACCTGCCTCCTCTATGCAATCCCTGCAATAGAATTCTCACAATATTAATTCAATTTCCTATTTTGCACATGCTCATAAGCATATCCTCTGCATGTGTGATTGCATGAGTGCACTTCACTCAAATCACAACTGATAGAAAATCTTTCCCTTTCACCTGTTATCTCAACTAGGTCTCCACCTGATCTGACATGCATGTAGTTAACTATGGTGAACGTTCAATTGCATGTGAGTTCACTAATTTGAATTAATTAATAATTAATTCACTGAACTCTCACTAGTGTAAGTTCAGTTAAAACTAGCACAACTGGGCTTAACTCACTTAACTGAGTTAAACTACTTCACAACTCTCATAACTACACTTATAACTCTGTTACAACTTCAAGTCACCTCCATGTCTTACCAGCCAACCTTTTGAACTCGAATTTCCCATAGTTAACTGATTTTCCATTTTAGTTAATTATTTCAAGTAATTATGAGATAATAGATTAATATTTATTGTCCAATTTATTTAAGGTAAAAGTAAATTAAACACATATTTCTTGTTGACTTTTCAACACTTCCTCTCAACAAGAAAGGGATTATCCTTCACCCCAATCATGTCTCTATGATATTCAAATTTTCTCCTAGTGAGCGCCTTCGTCAGAATGTTTTCATCCTGATCTTCCGTAGGAATGTATTGAAGCAACATGATCTTTTGTTGCACACAATCTCTGAGATGATTATACCGGATATCTATATGCTTAGATATATCATGAAACATAAGATTAATCGAGAGTTTAATGCAACTCTCATTATCACAATGAATAAATGTCAGATCTAAATGATAACCAAACAAACCAACCAAGATCTTTCTCATCTAGATAGCCTGACATGCATCTTGACTCACTTCCATGTATTATGCTTCTGCTGAACTAAGTGCCATGGATATTTGTTTCATGTTGTACCAAGAAAAACTGTAGATCTGATACTAAAGGGCCCCTCTGATGTGCTCTTTCTGTCCGTTGGAATGCCCTCCCAATCTGCATCTATGAAGCCATGCAAATTCACCTCATTCATCTCAATGTACCATAATCCATACTCAAATGTTCCCTTCAGATATCTCAGGACATACTTACCCGCCTTCCAAAAGAGTTTGGTAGGATTAACCACTGCTTGACTTAGTTGGTTAACCGCATAGAAAATGTTCAGTCTGGTGTTCACTAAATACATTAGCGAACCTGCTAAGTGTCGATAGATAGTAGCATCCACTACTTCTCCAAAAGTAGAATCCTCTTTCCTCCAGTTTCCTAGAAGAGGAGTATCCATGGGATTGCAGCCTTTCATGTGAAACTTACCCAGTATCTCCCTTGCATACTTTCCTTGAGACACAAAAATTTCACCATCCCGCTGCCATATTTCCAATCCAAGGAAATAATGAAGGAGGCCCAAATCCTTCATCTCGAACTCCTTTGCAAGGTCATCCTTGCATGACTGTGTCAGCTACTCATCATCATTCAATATTAAATCATCAACATAAAGAACAATGATTAAGATCTTACCCTCCACCAAAACTTGGTATAGGTTTGCATCCGCTTCACTTTTGGTGAAGCCCAATCCGGTGAAATAGGTGTTTATCTGAGTGTACCAAGAACGGGGTGTTTTCTTCAGCCCATATAGTGATCTCTTGAGTTTTCACACATGTGAATCTCTGTCAAAGGTCTCAAAAGCTTATGTCTGTTCAATGTACACTTCTTCCTCAATGATCCCATTGAGAAACGCGGTTTCTACATACATCTGATAAATGCGCCAACCCATCTGCGTTGAGAGTGCAAGGATGGATTTGATGGAAGAGTACCTTGCGACAGGTGCAAAGGTCTCATCATAATCTATCCCCTCAATCTGTGAGAAGCCTCAGGCCATAAAACTGGCCTTGTATTTCTCCACACTCCTATCAACAACTTGCTTTACCTTCTAGATCCATCTCGAACCTAGCACTGATTTTTTGACCGATCTTGGGACAATTTCCCATGCACTGTTTTTTACAATGGAGTCATACTCCTCTACGATAGCATCAACCCAAATGGGATCCTGCACAACTTCCTGAAAGAAAGATGGTTTGGTCACAATAAATTTACTCATGAGAGCCATGTATCTAGTAAATTGATCAGGAGATTGTCTTTGTCTATGCTGTGAAGTAGGGGCTCCTACATTCTATGCAGCATCTAGTCTCAATCTGTCAGCATTCATGTTGCACTTTCTGCCATTTCTAATGGATGGATCTGCTTGAGCGGTTTCCTCCACTACATGAACCTCCTCATGTGGTAGATCCACATCTTGAGACTCATCTTTGGGAACCAATAGTTCCTCTTCTCCATGCAAGTCTAGCTCCCTCTCAAGTGAAAACTACATGGCTTTCCCCTCATCCAATTTTATACCCCGTCAGATAACAATCATCTTATTGTTAGGAAAATACACACGATAATTATGGGGTGTTTCTGTGTACCCCACAAATATCCCAACTTCCACAGTCGGTTCCATTTTCTTCCTGGAATCCTTGGTCACATGCACATAAATAGATGAGCCAAAAATTTTAAAAGGAGAAACATCAGGTTTCCTACCATTGAAATATTCTTCAGGCGTATTCATGCCAAGTATTATATGAGGACAACAATTTTGCACATAAATTGCAGTATTGCATGCTCCCAGCCACAAATGCATTGGCAGGCCCTAATCATACAACATCGCTCGTGAAACACCTGCGATCATTATGTTCTTTCTCATCGACCCCATTTTGTTGTGGGTTATGAGGCACTATGATTTCTCTTTGAATTCCTTCTCTGCTGCAAAAATATTTGAATTCATAAGAGATGTATTCTCCACCAGTATCTCTCCTTAGATCTTTCACTTGCTTCCCCGACTCTTTCTCCACCAATGCTTTAAACTCATAGAACTTTGAGAATGTTTGATCCTTCTTCTGCATGAACAAGATCCAACATTTACAAGAAAATTCATGAACAAAAATAACATAATACCTATGTTTTGTTGTTGAAGCAACCGAGAATGGTCCACATACGTCTGTGTGAACTCTCTCCAGGATTACCGAAGCACGGTTCTCCTTTTCATGAAAGGTGGACTTTACATACTTCCCTAGGAAGTCCAATAGATATTTGTTGCATGATATTCAAGGCTCCATGATGAAGATGAACCAAACGCCTATGCCATAATTCGCCCTCATCCCAGCTCACCACTTGTTCTTCCTTGCCCACCATGGCACCGCAACCATCTACCTCTAGCATGTAGAGATTCTTAACTTGAATCCCTATCTTCTTGACTTGACCCATTGATTTATGTCGTAGGTAGTATTTTCCACTGCTGAAAACAACATCATAGCCGCTGTCCTCCAACATTGTGACTAAGACCAGGTTTTTCTTCAGACCTGGAACATGCATAACATTTTTCAATTGAAATGGTTTACCTGAATCCCTCTGAAAGGTAATGGTACCAATACCAGTCGCACTGTATCATCCATCATCACCCATATCTATATGAATTCAAAGATATTTCTCCTCCAAGGCACTGAAAGACTCTTTATCTCCTGTCATGTGGAAGGAAGCACCACTATCCAAATACCACATCGATCTTGGTGCAGTTGAAGCCATGCATGCGACCAAAGAGAAGTCAAGTTCAAATTGTGAGACAAGAGCCTCACTAGTTGTAGCTCCAACAACCATCTTGTTCTTCCTCTTGTGCAAACAATTAGTAGTGAGATGCCCATGTTTGTGACAGTGAAAACACTTCACTTTGGAAAAATCCATCTTCTTGACTTTAGACTCAGATTTTGAATGGAATTTCTTCCCTTTTCCTTTCCTTGCTTTGGAATTCAAAGAAAAATCCTCTTCATCATCACACTTTGGTGAAGATCCATCTCTGGTGTTCCCCCTGAACTCATCCTGCACTAGATCCGACCATAGTCGTTCCCAATCTGGAAATTTTTCCCTTCCATTGACAGAGTCTTGATAACTGTGCCAACTCTTGGGAAGTCCTAGGAGAGTCAATCTCACCAAATCATCATCAGTGACTATTATTCCCACACTTCCAAGCTCATCCTGACATTGGACAAACTTTGTGAGATATTTTGAAATGGAGTCTCCCTTCTCCATCTTGATCTTCCTGAGTTTATCTTTGAGCACCAATTTCCTATGGTCATTGTTGTTTTCGAACAAATCCATCGAAACCTTCCACATTGCATGTGGTGTGGCTTTCCCATGGAGATTAGAGACAATGTGATCTCATATTCCCTCCAACAATATCCTCCTCACCTTTTCCACTTTCTTTTTCCATGCATCAAGATTTGTAGTGTCTATCGCATTCGTCTTAGGAACATCTTTGTCAATGTATTCCTTCAAGCCATTGTCTTCGAGTACTACTTCCATCCTATCCTTCCAAGAAATGTAGTTACAGTTTCCTTTGAGTGCATACTCTATCCTCAAGCCAATGAAATCCATTTCGATCTTGAATCAACTATAGCACCAAGAAATTCCTTCTACAAATTCGAATTATATCCAACCACAAACTCAACTACTGTAATCCTTCTTTCTCTGGGAGGTTCACACCTGAATAGTTACTAGCTTGAGGGAAGTTCACACCTCACCTATGTATAGCCTTCTAACGTTTTGAGGGAGTTTGCACTGTAATGCATAGTGGGGTGAGGGAGGTTCACACCTCTCCTTTGAGTAGCCTATGAGAATACTACAGGAGGTTCACACCTCTCCTTTGAGTAGGGTGCGGGAATTTATGCTCTCAGAACTATGTGTAGTTTTCAGTACTAAGGTTCCCACCCTGCCAGAGACGGGACCTGCATAAATACTACAATTTTCGCACTTCACTTATGTGGCTCCGTGGCTCTTATACCATGTAAAATTTCAATACAATTAATGTATTTCCTGTGATTCTCCCGATCTAACAATTATATACCATTTTTATATATAGAATTCCTTCTACTAATATTCTTGCATAAATTAAACCACGATCACAAAGTGAAATATCAAGAAAACATAATAAAAAAGTTTTACAGGGAAAGAATAAAGCTAAAAACCCCATTATCATATATTATGTATAACATGGATCATGAAACAATCTCATACAAAACTCTAATCCAAGATTTTTCAGCACAATACAATTGTCTCACAMTGTCATACAAAAATTCACAAATTCATGTGCCAATATTCTATCTCCAGACAACGTGCCTCCTCTACGAAATCCTTGCAATATAATTCTCACAATATGAATTCAATTTCCTAGTTTGCACATGATCATAAGCATATCCACTGCATCTATGATTGCATGAATGCACTTCACTCAAATCACAACTAATAGACAAACTGCCCCTTTCACCTGTTTTCTCAACTAGGTCTCTACTGTATATGACATGCATGTAGTTATCCATGATGAATCTTCAGTTGCATGTAAGTTCACTGATTTGAATTAATTAATAATTAATTCATTGAACTGTCACTAGTGTAAGTTCAGTCAAAACTAGCACAACTGGGCTTAACTCACTTAGTTGAGTTAAACTACTTCACAACTCTCATAACTACACGTATAACTCTGTTACAACTTCAATTCACCGCCATGTCTTACCAGCAAACCTTTTGAACTCGAATTTCCCATAGTTAACTAATTTTCCATTTTAGTTAATTATTTCAAGTAATTATGAGATAATAGATTAATATTTATTGTCCAATTTATTTAAGGGAAAAGTAAATTAGACACATGTTTCTTGTTGACTTTTCAACACTCTCTCTCAACAAGAAAGGGATTATCCTTCACCCCAATCGTGTCTCTATGATATTCAAATTTGCTCCTAGTTAGCGCCTTCGTCAGAATGTTTGCATCTTGATCTTCCATAGGAATGTATTGAAGCAACATGATCTTATGTTGCACACAATATCTGAGATGATGATACCGGATATCTATATGCTAAGATATATCATGAAACATAGGATTAATCGATATTTTAATGCAACTCTCATTATCACAATGAATAACTATCAGATCTAAATGAGAACCAAACAAACCAACCAAGATATTTCTCATCTAGATAGCCTCTCATGCAGCTTGAATCGCTTCCATGTATTATGCTTCTGCTGAACTAAGTGCCTTGGATATTTGTTTCATGTTGTACCAAGAAAATTTTTAGATCTGATACTAAAGGTCCCCTCTGATGTGCTATTTCTGTCCGTTGGGCTGTCTGCCCAATATGCATCTATGAATCCATGCAAATTCACCTCATTCGTCTCTCTGTACCATAATCCATACTCAAATGTTCCCTTCAGATATCTCAAGACATACTTACCCGCCTTTCAAAAGATTTTGGTAGGATTAACCATTGCTTGAGTTAGCTGGTTAACCGCATAGAAAATGTTCGGTCTCGTGTTCACTAAGTACATTAGTGAACCTACTAAATGTCGATAGACAATAGCATCCACTACTTCTCTAAAAGTAGCATCCTCTTTCCTCCAGTACTCTGGAAGAGGAGTATCCATGGGTTTGCAGCCTTTCATGTGAAACTTACCCAGTATCTCCCTTGCATACTTTCCTTGAGACACAAAAATTTCACCATCTCGCTGCCATATTTCCAATCCAAGGAAATAATGAAGGAGGCCCAAATCCTTCATCTCGAACTCCTTTGCAAGTTCATCCTTGCATGATCGTATCAGTTGATCATCACCATTCAATATTAAATCATCAACATAAAGAACAATGATTAAGATCTTACCCTACACCAAAATTTGGTGTATGTTTTCATCCGCTTCACTTTTGGTGAATCCCAATCTGGTGAAATAGTTGTTTATCCGAGTGTACCAAGAACGAGGTGTTTTCTTCACCCCATACACTGATCTCTTGAGTTTGCACATGTGCGAATCTCTCTCAAAGGTATAAAAACCTTTTGTTTTTTTAATGTACTTTTCTTCCTCAATGATCCCATTGAGAAACACAATTTTTACATCCATCTAATAAATGTGCCAACCCATCTACGCTGACAGTGAAAGGATGGATCTTATGGAAGAGTACCTTGTGATGGGTGCAAAGGTCTCATCATAATCTATCCCCTCAATCTGTGAGAAGCCTCAGGCCACAAACCTGGCCTTGTATTTCTCCACAATCCTATCAACAACTTGATTTACCTTGTAGATCCATCTCAAACCTACCACTGATTTTTTGACCGGTCTTTGGACAATTTACCATGCACTATTTTTGAAAATAGAGTCATACTCCTCTACCATAGCATCAACCCAAGTGGGATCCTGCATAGCTTCCTAAAATCAAGATGGTTTAGTCACAAAAAATTTACTCATGAGAGCCACGTATATAGTAAATTAATCAGGAGATTGTCTTTGTCTATGCTATGAAGTAGGGGCTCCTACATTCTGTCCAACATCTAGTCTCAATCTGTTAGTGTTTGTGTTGTTCTTTCTGCCATTTCTAATGGATGGCTCTTCTTGAGTGGTTTCCTCCACTCCATGGACCTACTCATGTGGCAGATCCACATCTTGAGACTCATCTTTGGGAGCCAACAGTTCCTCTTCTCCATGCAAGTCTATCTCCCTCTCAAGTGACAATTGCATGGCTTTCCCCTCATCAGATTTTATATCCCATCGGATAACAATCATCTTACTGTTAGGAAAATACACACAATAATTATCTGGTGTTTCTATGTACCCCACAAATATCCCAACTTCCGCAGTCGGTTCCAGCTTCTTCCTGGAATCCTTGGTCACATGCACATAAACAGATGAGCCAAAAATTTTAAAATGAGAAACATCAGGTTTCCTACCATTGAAATATTCTTCAGGTGTATTCATGCGAAGTATTCTATGAAAACAACAATTTTGGTCATAAACCATAGTATTTCATGCTTCCAGCCACAAATGCATTGGTAGGCCCTAATAGTGCAACATCGCTTGTGCAACACCCACGATCATTATGTTCTTTCTCTCATCAACCCCATTTTGTTGTGGGTTATGAGGCACAATGAGCTCTCTTTGAATTCCTTCTCTGCTGCAGAAATATTTGAATTCATTAGAGATGTATTCTCCACCATTGTCACTCCTTAGATCTTTCACTTGCTTCCCCGACTCTTTCTCCACCAATTCTTTAAACTCATAGAACTTTGAGAATGTTTGATCCTTCTTCTGCATGAAGAAGATCCAACATTTACAAGAAAAATCATCAACAAAAATAACATAATACCTATGTTTTTTTGTTGAAGAAACTGAGAATGGTCCACATACATCTGTGTGAACTCTCTCCAGGATTACCGAAGCACGGTTCTCCTTTTCATGAAAGGTGGACTTTACATACTTCCCTAGGATGCACCCCTTGCACTGGTCTAACTGAGGAAGTGTTCTCCTTGGAATTCCAGTATATATTTGTTGCATGATATTCAAGGCTCCATGATGAATATGGCCCAAATGCCTATGCCATAATTTGCCCTCATCCCATCTCACCACTTTTTCTGCCTTGCCCACCATGGCACCGCAACCATCTACCTCTAGCATATAGAGATTCTTAACTTGAATCCCTATCTTATTGACTTGACCCATTTCTTTGTGTCGCAGGTAGGATTTTCCACCACTGAAAACAACATCATCGCCTCTGTCCTCCAACATTGTGACCTTGACCAGGTTTTTCTTCAGTCCTGGAACATGCATAACATTTTTCAATTGAAATGGTTTACCTGAATCCCTTTGAAAGGTAATGGTACCAATACCAGTCGCACTGTATCGTCAATCGTCACCCATATCTATATGAATTCTTATATCTTTCTCCTCCAAGTCATTGAAAGACTCTTTATCTCCTTTCATGTGGAAGGAAGCGCCACTATCCAAATACCACATCGATCTTGGTGCAGTTGAAGCCATGCATACGATCAAAGAGAAGTCAAGTTCAAATTGTGAGACAAGAGACTCACCAGTTGTAGCTCCAACAACCGTCTTGTTCTTCCTCTTGTGCAGACAGTTAGTAGTGAGATGCCCATGTTCATGACAATGAAAACACTTCACTTTGGAAAACTCCAGCTTCTTGACTTTAGACTCAGATTTTGAATGGAATTTCTTCCCTTTGCCTTTCCTTGCCTTGGAATTCAAAGAAAAATCCTCTTCATCATCACGCTTTGATGAAGATCCATCTCTGGTGTTCCCCCTGAACTCCTCCTACACTAGATCCGACCATAGTCATTCCCAATCTGGAAATTTTTCCCTTCCATTGACAGACTCTTGATAACCGTGCCAACTCTTGGGAAGTCCTAGGAGAGCCAATCTCACCAAATCATCATCAGCGACTGTTATTCCCACACTTCCAAGCTCATCCTGACATTGGACAAACTTTGTGAGATATTTTGGAATGGAGTCACTCTTCTCCAGCTTGATCTTCCTGAGTTTATCTTTGAGCACCAATTTCCTATGGTCATTGTTGTCTTGGAACAGATCCGTCAAAACCTTCCACATTGCATGTATTGTGGCTTTCCCATGGAGATTAGAGACAATGTGATCTTGTACTCCCTCCAACAATATCCTCCTCACCTTTTCCATTTTCTTTTTCCATGCATCAATATTCTCAGTGTCTGTCGCATCCATCTTAGGAAAATCTTTCTCAATCTATTCCTTCAAGCCATTGTTTTCGAGTACTACTTCCATCCTGTCCTTCCAGGAAATGTAGTTAGAGTTTCCTTCGAGTGCAAACTCTATCCTGAAGCCAACGAAATCCATTTCTATCTTGAATCAACTGTAGCACCAAGAAAGTCCTTCTGCAAATTCAAATTTTATCCAACCAAAAACTCAACTACTGTAATCCTTCTTTCCCTGGGAGGTTCACACCTACTGGTTACTAGCCTGACGGAAGTTCGCACCTCACCTATGTATAGCCTGCTAGCTTTTTGAGGGAGTTCGCATTGTAATGCATAGTGGGGTGAGGGAGGTTCACACCTCTCCTTTGATCAGCCTACGAGAATCCTATGGGAGGTTCGCACCTCTCCTTTGAGTAGGGTGTGAGAATTTATTCTCTTAGAAATATGTGTAGTTTTCAATACTAAGGTTCACACCCTGCCAGAGACGGGACCTGCGGAAATACTACAATTTTCGCACTTCACTTATGTGGATCCGTGGCTCTTATACCATGTAAAATTTCAATACAATTAATGTATTTCCTATGATTCTCCTGATCCAACAATTACATACCATTGTTATATATATAATTTCTTCTACTAATATTCTTGTGGAAATTAAACCACGATCACAAAGTGAAATATCAAGAAAACATAATAAAAAGGTTTTACAGGGAAAGCATAAAGATAAAAACCCCACTATCATATATTATGTATATCATGGATCATGAAACAATATCATACAAAACTCTAATCCAAGAGCTTTCAGCACAATATAATTGTCTCACACTATCATACAAAAATTGACAAATTCATGTGCCAATATTGTATCTCCAGATAGCCTGCCTCCTCTACGCAATCCTTGCAATAGAATTCTCATAGTATGAATTCAATTTCCTAGTTTGCACATGATCATAAGCATATCCACTGCATCTGTGATTGCATGAATGCACTTCACTCAAATCACAACTGATAGACAAACTGTCCCTTTCACCTATTATCTCAACTAGGTCTCTATTGGATCTGACATGCATGTAGTTATCCGTGGTGAATCTTCAGTTGCATGTAAGTTCACTGATTTGAATTAATTAATAATTAATTCATTGAACTGTCACTAGTGTAAGTTCAGTTACAACTAGCACAATTGGGCTTAACTCACTTAACTGAGTTAAACTACTTCACAACTCTCATAACTACACTTATAACTCCGTTACAACTTCAAGTCACCTCCATGTCTTACCAACCAACCTTTTGAACTCGAATTTCCCATAGTTAATTGATTTTCCATTTCACTTAATTATTTCGAGTAATTATGAGATAATAGATTAATATTTATTGTCCAATTTATTTAAGGGAAAAGTAAATTAGACACATGTTTCTTGTTGACTTTTCAACAGATATAGAGGAAAAGATGTAAATGATTAAATTGCAAGAATAATTGTTTACCATAGTAGAGGTTGTACTAAATTGTAGTTAAGCATTCATTAAAAATATATATGAAAAATGTGAAACAACGGAGAAACACATAACTCAAATTTGACCAGATCTGGAATCTTCAATCTCCATTCGTATTAATTCAAAAATATTTATCAATTCTTCTTTACAATGTGCCTAGAAAAAAATCCTTTTAACAGTATCTTCAAATTATATTTATACCAGACCCCTGATGATTGTTGGTTGGTGATCTCCTAACCCCTAGAGGCAAACGGTTACAAGAATTGCAAACTCCAACCGTTTGCAT
>JZKD02S0073310.1:289410-322413 GCA_000966675.3 Picea glauca | reverse complement strand
ATACTAATGACGATGTTAAATTCCTTTGCTATTATTTGTAAGGTTATTACAATATGGTAATAATGTTTAGATCGCAATGTTATTATTGGCCTAATTTGAGTGTTTAGGATGACGTGGAATTGTGATGTCCATATTGTTAAATGGAATACTAATGACGATGTTTAAAATGCACTGCTTTTATTTTGTAAGGTTATCACAAATATGGTAAATTGGCAGGATGGGAAAGTTATTATGGAGGTTGTAAACGTTCAAGGGTTTACCCTTAGGGTATGATATCATTGCGCAATTATGGCATTTACAGAAAAATGCAATGCGCTTGTGCTTCCTGCTTGTCCCTGAAATAGTGCCTACTGACCTTATAACAAAATGTTTGGGGGGTTGAAATTAGTGGTAGTACCTCAGAATAAAGTCTCCGCAGATTGATAATAATTAATGGAGCTTTTGATCATGATTGATGTCTTCGGGTCTCAATAGGAGTGGGTCGTTATTAGAGTCCTCCTGACTTGCGTCTCCCGTATAGGTCATGATTGTCCATGATTTTCAGCACACGGTGGTATTGTTTGGCGTAGTCTTTTCGTGTTGGGAGGGATATAGACGCCTCTGGTAGCTTAGTATTTTGTCTGTATGTAAATCTGTTGTAAGGAATCCAGTGCCGTATCAAGAGTCTCGGGCTGTTTAAAGACATAGTTCCACTCTTACGACACACTCTGAGCCATATCAGTAGTCTCGGGTTGTTTAAAGGCACAGTTCCACTACTGCAACTCAACTGTCGGGTTCCTTCATTTCTGTGACAATACTGTACCTAACCCCTGGAGTCCTTTTTTGCTTACTGTTGCTATTTGCATGCCTTGTGTCAAGGGGCGTTTATTCTTGTTGTCACTGTGATATGTCGGGTCGTCTTGATTGTGTTCTCCTCACTTGCATCTTGTTGGTTCGAGTGGTGACGTAGAGTCGAGGGGGTTGTTTCTTCCACACGCGCGCACACACTTTAACAAACAAAAAAAAAAAAATTCACCTGTTGATAGAGTAGTTGTCCTTAGCTAGGAGGGTTGTTACATATGGTATCAGAGACGGTTCGACCCACGACTTGGGGTTCGCGAATACATAAGTTGGTTTTATTATACTGTTGCGGATTGAGTTGATTATGTGGGTGCACGGTAATCATGGTTAGAGGACACCGCAGAGGTAGACAAAGGGATGCTGAGGAAGGAAGGCGCAACGCCTACAGTAGCATCCATGAATGAGGAGTTTAACCCCCAGGGAGGCAAGCAGGTTCTCGGACATGAACAGATCATAGTTGGTGATGTTGTAGGGTTGATAAGGTCTTTTCAGTGCATGTCTGAGGCACTGATCAGCCGATTGGACAGAGCCGAGGCCAGGGCGTCGGCACCTGTTGAGGTTCCACCGCGCACACCGGTCGTTATAGGTAGCGTTCGCCAGGAAATCGAGAAGGTCAAATTTCCCCGAGTTATTGGGTGCCTCGGAAGGCGCAGCCATCGAGGCATGGATTGGAAAATATGGCAATGTGCTTCGCACTTCGCAGTTGTACCTCCAACTTGAAGGTCCACATGGAGTTCTTTCATTGGAAGGGGAGTGCTCTTCTATGGTGGAAGACGCTCCTACCACAACTGTACATGGCCGTTGAAGACGTGTCATGGGAACTGTTCGAGGAACGGTTTCGTGAAAGGTATCTTCCAGAGAAATTCAATGAGCGTCAGCTCAATGAGTTCAATGCTTTACGACAGGGAGGTCGTACGATGCTCGAGTACGAGGCACATTTTATGGCGCTGCCCAGGTAAGCTCCGTGCCTTGACTTGGAGAAGCTTAAGGTCATCAGGTTCATGTTGGGCCTTAACGACAGCCTGCGTGAAAGATTTAAAGGTTTGATGCCTCAAACCTTGCACGATGTCGTCCTGAAGGCAGTCGTTCAGGACAAGTTTAGCTTCATAGAGAGGGCTTCAGAAGCCAATCAGAAGGATGGAGGAAAGGTTACAGGCTGTGCCCTTAACCAGGGAGAGTTTTTCATATCTTAGGATCTTATGACGTCGTGATCGGTATGGATTGGTTGGAAACGCATGAGGCGATTCTCAACTGTAAGACGAAACGGTTGAGCTTGGTGGATGATGAAGGACAGAGACGTGTGATTGTAGGAAGGAACCAGGGAGTTTCCCTCCGGTTCTTCTCTTCCTTACAGTTACGAAAGAGTGTGCGCAAGGGGTGAAAACTATATGCGATCCTCACGCTAAACGAGAAAGGAGTAGTAGAAGGCCTAGAACACCTTCTAGTGGTGAAGGAGTTTGCGGATGTATTTCCAGAGGAGTTTCCTGGGATACCATCGGAGAGGGAACTGGAGTTTACCATAGACCTGAAACCGGGAACCGAACCGATAGCAAGAATGCCTTATCGGATGTCGACCCCGGAGTTGCAAGAGTTGAAAATGCAACTGAAGGAGTTGTTGGACCTGGGTCTGATACGTCCTAGTGTGTCACCGTGGGGTGCTCCAGTTATTTTCATACGAAAGAAGGATGGATCATGGAGGCTTTGCATTGACTACCGACAAATGAACAAGGCAACGATCAAGAATCAATATCCCTTACCAAGAATCGACGATCTATTCGATCAAATGAAGGGTACGACAGTGTTCTCCAAGATCGACTTACAATCCGGATATCACCAGTTATGGATCAAGGAGGATGACATCCCTAAGACTGCCTTTAAGACGAGATTTGGACATTACGAGTTTACGGTTTTGCCTTTTGGACTGACAAATGCCCCAGGGGTATTCATGAGTTTGATGAATGGGGTGTTCCGCGAGTACTTGGACAAGTTCATCCAAGTATTCATTGACGATATCTTGATCTACTCTCGGATGATGGAGGAGCATGATGAGCACTTGCGCTTGGTACTACAATGTTTACGAGAACACAAACTTGTATGGGAAGTTGTCCAAATGCTCATTTTATCAATCCAAGATTCACTACTTAGGGAACGTCATCTCCGACGAAGGTATAGTCGTAGATCCTGCTAAGGTTCAGGCTATTATGGAATGGCCTGTGCCTACAAATGTCACAGAAGTGCATAGTTTTATGGGATTAGTAGGATACGATCAACGGTTGTCAAGGGTTTTTCGAAGATAGCAAATACGATCACGGAATTGCGGAAGAAAAATAAGAAGTTTGTTGGGACGGAGAAATGCGTGGAAGAATTTCGGAGGCTTAAGGAGTTGCTGACAACTGCGCCAATACTAAAGGTCCCTGACATGGACGCAGACTTCTTGGTGTGCACTGACGCATCCAAGGAAGGTTTAGGCGGAGTCTTGATGCAGGATGGACGAGTGATCGCTTACATTTCGAGGAAGTTGAGAAGGCACGAGGAGAACTACGCGACGCATGATTTGGAGTTACTAGCCATCGTATATGCCTTGAAGGTTTGGAGACACTACCTTGTTGGATGAAAAATTGAATTAAAGACTGATCATTCTGGACTACAACACATTTTTACGCAAAGCGACCTGAACTTGCGACTACAACGTTGGTTGGAATTGCTTAGCGAATGCGATTTTGAGATTTCTTACATAAAGGGAATAGTGAACCGAGTGGTGGATGCCATGAGTCGGAGGCCACGCATCTTTTCGGTGTTACCTCTTCAGACAAATCTATGTGAAAAGATTCTCACCTTACAGCGTGATGATGACTGGTACAAGGAAATCAAGGATCTTATCGGACAAAACACGATGACGGTACCATGATATGAAGGATATTATTTGGACTTTATTGTTGGATTTCCACTGACGGCAAGGAGACACGACTCGATGTTTGTAGTAGTAGACACTCTGATGAAGAGTGCTCACTTTATTCCTATGCATATGACGTATCAGGCACCTGACATAGCGAGAGTTTCATCAGTGAGATTGTGAGGTTGCATGGCGTGCCTAAAAAGATTATATCCGATCGAGGATCGATGTTTACAGGATGATTTTGGACGATTTTCCAAGACGCCTCGGGAACCCGGCTTAACTTTAGTACTGCATATCACCTCGAGATGGACGGAAAGACAAAACGTATGAACCAAACCTTGGAAGACCTATTGCGCATGTACGTGATGTACCAACTAAAGCGTTGGGAGGAATTCTTGCCTCTAGTAGAGATCGCTTACAAAACAGTTATCAAAGAACCATAAAGATGGCACCTTTTGAGTTTCCTTATGGGCGACCATGTCGGACGCCCTTGAGTTGGGATTGGCTTGAGGATAGGGTCCTGGTGGGACCAGAAGCGATCCAAGAAATGGAAGAGCAGATGCAATCCATAAGACAAAGGATTAAAGAAGCGTAAGATCGACAAAAGAGTTATGTCGATGCGCACCGAGTCGACTGTAGCTACGAGGTCGACGATCGAGTCTTCTTGCGGGTTAAACCGCATAAGAGTTCGATCAAGTTTGGAAGGGGAGCTAAAATCTCTCCTACGTTCGTGGGACCTTTCGAGATTGTGGAGAGAAAAGGGCCCGTGGCCTATCGACTAGCCTTACCTGATTCTTTGAGGCGTATGCACGATGTTTTTCATGAATTTGTTTGAGACATTGTATTCGTGATCCTACACATGTGATTGACCTGAGTTCCTTGCAGGTATCGGACGAGGGAGCGCTCATGGCTGAGCCGGTCCGCATATTAGATCATCGCGTTCGACAGTTACGTCGTCGAACGGTAGATCAGGTCAAGGTCCAGTGGGACACTTATAGTCCACACTCGGCGACCTGGGAGGATGCAGAGGATATGCGTCAGCAGTTTCCATTTTTGTTTGATGGATAGAATTATAATACTGTGATACTTTATTTATGTATTATACTGAGAAACTTCGGGATGAAGTTTAGACCAAGAGGGGGTGTATGTAACATCCCACTCTGGCGCACTAAGAACACCTATGATTTGAGGACACTTGCGTGCAAGTGATCTGGACCCTTTTTGATGTTAGACCTTATATATTGATTATGATGTGATTGACAGATGACATGATGTGTTACTATTTGATATAGACGGGTGCTATTGACTCAGTTTTATTGAGTGTGCAAGGTTTTTGACCTTGAGGATGCAGAGGCATCGGTAGAACCCCCTTGGACTCCGGACAGAGTCAGGGAGTGTGCTCTTGGGTTGATATGTTTATTATGATGTTTCATTTTGATTTGATGATTTGATGACGACATTTATGACATGATTATTGGTGATGCAGGATGACGATAACTTTCCGACTTGACTCACATATGGAGTAAAGGGGCCACACACGATTGCAGAGAGGTTGAGGGAGAGGGGTGGAAAACATCCCTGCCACCGCCTGGTAGCACTCTCACCATGGCTCGAACTGTAGGTTAACGATTACCTAGTTCGAGAGGACCCATGATGTCGTNTTAGATGGATGTAAAAATTGTGTTTCTCAATGGGATCATTGAGGAAGAAGTGTACATTAAAAAAACAAAAGGTTTTGAGACCTTTGAGAGAGATTCACATGTGTGCAAACTCAAGAGATCAGTGTATGGGCTGAAGCAAACACCTCGTTCTTGGTACACTCAGATAAACAACTATTTCACCAGATTGGGATTCACCAAAAGTGAAGCAGATGCAAACCTACACCAAATTTTGGTGGAGGGTAAGATCTTAATCATTGTTCTTTATGTTGATGATTTAATATTGAATGGTGATGAGCAGCTGATATGATCATGCAAGGATGACCTTGCAAAGGAGTTCGAGATGAAGCATTTGGGCCTCCTTCATTATTTCCTTGGATTGGAAATATGGCAGTGAGATGGTGAACTTTTTGTGTCTCAAGGAAAGTATGCAAGGGAGATACTGGGTAAGTTTCACATGAAAGGATGCAAACCCATGGATACTCCTCTTCCAGAGAACTAGAGGAAAGAGGATGCTACTTTTAGAGAAGTAGTGGATGCTACTGTCTATCGACATTTAGTAGGTTCACTAATGTACTTAGTGAACACGAGACCGAACATTTTCTATGCGGTTAACCAGCTAACTCAAGCAATGGTTAATCCTACCAAACTCTTTTGGAAGGCGGGTAAGTATGTCCTGAGATATATGAAGGGAACATTTGAGTATGGATTATGGTACAGAGAGACGAATGAGGTGAAGTTGCATGGATTCATAGATGCATATTGGGCAGACATCCCAACGGACAGAAATAGCACATCAGAGGGGACCTTTAGTATCAGATCTATAAATTTTCTTAGTACAACATGAAACAAATATCCAAGCCACTTAGTTCAGCAGAATCAGAATACATGGAAGCGAGTCAAGCTGCATGAGAGGCTATCTAGATGAGAAATATCTTGGTTGGTTTGTTTGGTTCTCATTTAGATCTGACAGTTATTCATTGTGATAATGAGAGTTTCATTAAACTCTCGATTAATCCTATGTTTCATGATATATCTAAGCATATAGATATCGGGTATCATCATCTCAGATATTGTGTGCAACATAAGATCATGTTGCTTCAATACATTCCTATGGAAGATCAGGATGCAAACATTCTGACGAAGGCGCTAACTAGGAGCAAATTTGAATATCATAGAGACACGATTGGGGTGAAGGATAATCCCTTTCTTGTTGAGAGAGAGTGTTGAAAAGTCAACAAGAAATATGTGTCTAATTTACTTTTCCCTTAAATAAATTGGACAATAAATATTAATCTATTATCTCATAATTACTTGAAATAATTAATTGAACTGGAAAATCAGTTAACTATGGGAAATTCGAGTTCAAAAGGTTTGTTGGTAAGACATGACGGTGACTTGAAGTTGTAACAGAGTTATAAGTGTAGTTATGAGAGTTGTGAAGTATTTTAACTCAACTAAGTGAGTTAAGCCCAGTTGTGCTAGTTTTAACTGAACTTACACTAGTGACAGTTCAATGAATTAATTATTAATTAATTCAAATCAGTGAACTTACATGCAACTGAAGATTCATCATGGATAACTACATGCATGTCAAATACAGTAGAGACCTAGTTGAGAAAACAGGTGAAAGGGGCAGTTTGTCCATCAGTTGTGATTTGAGTGAAGTGCATTCATGCAATCATAGATGCAGTGGATATGCTTATGATCATTTGCAAACTAGGAAATTGAATTCATATTGTGAGAATTATATTGCAAGGATTTCGTAGAGGAGGCACGTTGTCTGGAGATAGAATATTGGCACATGAATTTGTGAATTTTTGTATGACAGTGTGAGACAATTGTATTGTGCTGAAAAATCTTGGATTAGAGTTTTGTATGAGATTGTTTCATGATCCATGTTATACATAATATATGATAATGGGGTTTTTAGCTTTATTCTTTCCTTGTAAAACCTTTTTATTATGTTTTCTTGATATTTCACTTTGTGATCGTGGTTTAATTTCTGCAAGAATATTAGTAGAAGGAATTATATAAATAACAATGGTATATAATTGTTAGATCAGGAGAATCACAGGAAATACATTAATTGTATTGAAATTTTACATGGTATAAGAGCCACGGAGCCACATAAGTGAAGTGCGAAAATTGTAGTATTTCTGCAGGTCCCGTCTCTGGCAGGATGGGAACCTTAGTAATGAAAACTACACATAGTTATGAGAGCATAAATTCCCGCACCCTACTCAAAGGAGAGGTGTGAACCTCCTGTAGTATTCTCATAGGCTACTCAAAGGAGAGGTGCGAACCTCCCTCACCCCACTATGCATTACAGTGCAAACTCCCTCAAAATGTTAGCATGCTATACATAGGTGAGGTGTGAACTTCCCTCAAGCTAGTAACTAGTCAGGTGTGAACCTCCCAGGGAAAGAAGGATTACAGTAGTTGAGTTTGTGGTTGGATAAAATTTGAATTTGTAGAAGGAATTTCTTGGTGCTACAATTGATTCAAGATCGAAATGGATTTCATTGGCTTGAGGATAGAGTATGCACTCAAAGGAAACTGTAACTACATTGCTTGGAAGGATAGGATGGAAGTAGTACTCAAAGACAATGGCTTGAAGGAATACATTGACAAAGATGTTCCTAAGACGAATGCGATAGATAGTACAAATCTTGATGCATGGAAAAAGAAAGTGGAAAAGGTGAGGAGGATATTGTTGGAGGGAATATGAGATCACATTTTCTCTAATCTCCATGGGAAATCCACACCACATGCAATGTGGAAGGTTTTGATGGATTTGTTCCAAAACAACAATGACCATAGGAAATTGGTGCTCAAATATAAACCCAGGAAGATCAAGATGGAGAAGGGAGACTCCATTTCAAAATATCTCACAAAGTTTGTCCAATGTTAGGATGAGCTTGGAAGTGTGGGAATAACAGTCGCTGATGATGATTTGGTGATATTGACTCTCCTAGGACTTCCCAAGAGTTGGCACAGTTATCAAGACTCTGTCAATGGAAGGGAAAAATTTCCAGATTGGGAATGACTATGGTCGGATCTAGTGCAGGATGAGTTCAGGGGGAACACCAGAGATGGATCTTCACCAAAGCGTGATGATGAAAAGGATTTTTCTTTGAATTCCATGGCAAGGAAAGGAAAAGGGAAGAAATTCCATTCAAAATCTGAGTCTAAAGTCAAGAAGATGGATTTTTCCAAAGTGAAGTGTTTTCACTGTCACAAACATCGGCATCTCACTACTAATTATTTGCACAAGAGGAAGAACAAGATGGTTGTTGGAGCTACAACTCGTGAGGCTCTTGTCTCGCAATTTGAACTTGACTTCTCTTTGATCGCATGCATGGCTTCAACTGCACCAAGATCGATGTGGTATTTGGATAGTGGTGCTTCCTTCCACATGACAGGAGATAAAGAGTCTTTCAGTGCCTTGGAGGAGAAAGATCTTAGAATTCATATAGATATGGGTGATGATGGACGATACAGTGCGACTGGTATTGGTACCATTACCTTTCATAGGGATTCAGGTAAACCATTTCAATTGAAAAATGTTATGCATGTTCCAGGTATGAAGAAAAACCTGGTCTTAGTCACAATGTTGGAGGACAGCGGCTATGATGTTGTTTTCAGCGGTGGAAAATCCTACCTACGACATAAATCAATGGGTCAAGTCAAGAAGATAGGGATTCAAGTTAAGAATCTCTACATGCTAGAGGTAGATGGTTGCGGTGCCATGGTGGGCAAGGCAGAACAAGTGGTGAGCTGGGATGAGGGAGAATTATGGCATAGGCGTTTGGGCCATCTTCATCATGGAGCCTTGAATATCATGCAACAAATATCTATTGGACTTCCTAGGGAAGTATGTAAAGTCCACCTTTCATGAAAAGGAGAACCGTGCTTCGGTAATCCTGGAGAGAGTTCACACAGACGTATGTGGACCATTCTCGGTTGCTTCAACAACAAAACATAGGTATTATGTTATTTTTGTTCATGAATTTTCTTGTAAATGTTGGATCTTGTTCATGCAGAAGAAGGATCAAACATTCTCAAAGTTCTATGAGTTTAAAGCATTGGTGGAGAAAGAGTCGGGGAAGCAAGTGAAAGATCTAAGGAGAGATACTGGTGGAGAATACATCTCTTATGAATTCAAATATTTTTGCAGCAGAGAAGGAATTCAAAGAGAACTCATAGTGCCTCATAACCCACAACAAAATGGTGTCGATGAGAAAGAACATAATGATTGCGGGTGTTGCACGAGCGATGTTGCATGATTAGGGCATGCCAATGCATTTGTGGCTGGAAGCATGCAATACTACAGTTTATGTGCAAAATTGTTGTCCTCATATAATACTTGGCATGAATACGCCTGAAGAATATTTCAATGGTAGGAAACCTCATGTTTCTCATTTTAAAATTTTTGGCTCATCTATTTATGTGCATGTGACCAAGGATTCCAGGAAGAAAATGGAACCGACTGCGGAAGTTGGGATATTTGTGGGGTACACCGAAACACCCCATAATTATTGTGTGTATTTTCCTAACACTAAGATGATTGTTATCTGACGGGATATAAAATTGGATGAGGGGAAAGCCATGCAGTTTTCACTTGAGAGGGAGCTAGACTTGCATGGAGAAGAGGAACTATTGGTTCCCAAAGATGAGTCTCAAGATGTGGATCTACCACATGAGGAGGTCCATGTAGTGGAGGAAACCGCTCAAGCAGATCCATCCATTAGAAATGGCAGAAAGTGCAACATGAACGCTGACAGATTGAGACTAGATGCTGCATAGAATGTATGAGCCCCTACTTCACAGCATAGACAAAGAAAATCTCCTGATCAATTTACTAGATACATGGCTCTCATGAGTAAATTTATTGTGACTAAACCATCTTTCTTTCAGGAAGTTGTGCAGGATCCCATTTGGGTTGATGCTATCGTAGAGGAGTATGACTCCATTGTAAAAAATAGTGCAGGGGAAATTGTCCCAAGATCGGTCAAAAAATCAGTGCTAGGTTCGAGATGGATCTAGAAGGTAAAGCAAGTTATTGATAGGAGTGTGGAGAAATACAAGGCCAGGTTTATGGCCTGAGGCTTCTCACAGATTGAGGGGATAGATTATGACGAGACCTTTGCACCTGTCGCAAGTTAATCTTCCATAAGATCCATCCTTGCACTCTCAGCACAGATGGGTTGGCGCATTTATCAGATGTATGTAGAAACCACATTTCTCAATGTGATCATTGAGGAAGAAGTGTACATTGAACAGAAATAAGTTTTTCAGACCTTTGACAGAGATTCACATGTGTGAAAACTCAAGAGATCACTATATGGGCTGAAGCAAACACCCCGTTCTTGGTACACTCAAATAAACAATTATTTCACCGGATTGGGCTTCACCAAAAGTGAAGTGGATGCAAACCTATACCAAATTTTGGTGGAGGGTAAGATCTTAATCATTGTTCTTTATGTTGATGATTTAATATTGAATGACGATGAGTAGCTGACACGGTCATGGAAGGATGACCTTGCAAAGGAGTTCGAGATGAAGGATTTGGGCCTCCTTCATTATTTCCTTGGATTAGAAATATGGCAGCGGGATGGTGAACTTTTTGTGTCTCAAGGAAAGTATGCAAGGGAGATACTGGGTAAGTTTCACATTAAAGGCTGCAATCCCATGGATACTCCTCTTCTTGGAAACTGGAGGAAAGAGGATTCTACTTTTGGAGAAGTAGTGGATGCTACTGTCTATCGACACTTAGCAGGTTCGCTAATGTATTTAGTGAAAACGAGACTGAACATTTTCTATGCAGTTAACCAGCTAAGTCAAGCAGTGGTTAATCCTACCAAACTCTTTTGGAAGGCGGGTAAGTATGTCCTGAGATTTCTGAAGGGAACATTTGAGTATGGATTATGGTACATTGAGATGAATGAGGTGAATTTGCTTGGCTTCATAGATGCAGATTGGGCGGGCATCCCAACGGACAGAAAGAGCACATCAGAGGGGCCCTTTAGTATCAGATCTACAGTTTTTCTTGGTACAACATGAAACAAATATCCATGGCACTTAGTTCAGTGGAAGCATAATACATGGCAGTGAGTCAAGATGCATGTCAGGCTATCTAGATGAGAAAGATCTTGGTTGGTTTGTTTGGTTCTCATTTAGATCTGACATTTATTCATTGTGATAATGAGAGTTGCATTAAACTCTCGATTAATCCTATGTTTCATGATATATCTAAGCATATAGATATCTGGTATAATCATCTCAGAGATTGTGTGCAATAGAAGATCATGTTGCTTCAATACATTCCTACGGAAGATCAGGATGCAAACATTCTGACGAAGGCGCTCACTAGGAGAAAATTTGAATATCATAGAGACATGATTGGGGTGAAGGATAATCCCTTTCTTGTTGAGAGGGAGTGTTGAAAAGTCAACAAGAAAGATTTGTTTAATTTACTTTTACCTTAAATAAATTGGACAATAAATATTAATCTATTATCTCATAATTACTTGAAATAATTAACTAAAATGGAAAATCAGTTAACTATGGGAAATTCGAGTTCAAAAGGTTGGCTGGTAAGACATGGAGGTGACTTGAAGTTGTAACAAAGTTATAAGTGTAGTTATGAGAGTTGTGAAGTAGTTTAACTCAGTTAAGTGAGTTAAGCCCAGTTGTGCTAGTTTTAACTGAACTTACAATAGTGAGAGTTCAGTGAATTAATTATTAATTAATTCAAATTAGTGAACTCACATGCAACTGAACATTCACCATAGTTAACTACATGCATGTCAGATCCGGTGGAGACCTAGTTGAGATAACAGGTGGAAGGGAAAGATTTTCTATCAGTTGTGATTTGAGTGAAGTGCACTCATGAAATCACACATGTAGAGGATATGCTTATGAGCATGTGCAAAATAGGAAATTGAATTAATATTGTGAGATTTCTATTGCAGGGATTGCATAGAGGAGGCAGGTTGTCTGGAGACAGAATATTGGCACATGAATTTGTTAATTTTTGTATGACAGTGTGAGATGATTGTATTGTACTGATAGCTCTTGGATTAGAGTTTTGTATGAGATTGTTTCATGATCCATGATATACATAATATATTATAGTGGGTATTTTAGCTTTATGTTTTCCCTGTAAAACTTTTGTGTTATGTGTTCTTGATATTTCACTTTGTGATCGTGGTTTAATTTCCACAAGAATATTAGTAGAAGCTATTATGTATTTAACAATGGTATATAATTGTTAGATCAAGAGAATCGAAGGAAATACATTAATTGTATTGAAATTTTACATGGTATAAGAGCCATGGAGCTACATAAGTGAAGTGCGAAAATTCTAGTATTTCCGCAAGTCCCGTCTCTGGCAGGGTGTGAACCTTAGTACTGAAAACTACACATATTACTGAGAGCATAAATTCTCGCACCTTACTCAAAACAGAGGTGCGAACCTCCCGTAGGATTCTCATAGGCTACTCAAAGGAGACGTGCGAACCTCCCTCACCCCACTATGCATTACAGTGCGAACTCCCTCAAAACGTTAGCAGGATATACATAGGTGAGGTGCGAACTTCCCTCTGGCTAGTAACTAGTCAGGTGTGAACCTCCCAGGGTGTGGTTGGATAAAATTCGAATTTACAGAAGGAATTTCTTGGTGCTATAGTTGATTCAAGATCGAAATGGATTTGATTGGCTTGAGGATAGAGTATGCACTTGAAGGAAACTCTAACTACATTGCCTGGAAGGACAGGATGGAAGTAGTACTTAAAGATAATGGCTTGAAGGAATACATTGACAAAGATGTTCCTAAGACAGATGTGACAGACACTACAAATCTTGATGCATGGGAAAAGAAAGTGGAAAAGGTGAGGAGGATATTGTTGGAGGGAGTACGAGATCACATTGTCTCTAATCTCCATCGGAAAGCCACACCACATGCAATGTGGAAGGTTTTGACGGATCTGTTCCGAAACAACAATGACCATAGGAAATTGGTGCTCAAAGATAAACTCAGGAAGGTCAAGATGGAGAAGGGCGACTCCATTCCAAAATATCTCACAAAGTTTGTCCAATGTCAGGATGAGCTTGGAAGTGGGAATAACAATCGTTGATGATGATTTGGTGAGACTAGCGCTCCTAGGACTTCCCAAGAGTTGGCACAGTTATCATGACTTTGTCAATGGAAGGGAAAAATTGCCAGATTGGGAATGACTATGGTCGGATCTAGTGCAGGAGGAGTCTAGGGAGAACACCGGAGATGGATATTCATTAAGGCGTGATGATGAAGAGGATTGTGCTTTGAATTCCAAGACAAGGAAAGGCAAAGGGAAGAAATTCCATTCAAAATCTGAGTCTAAATTCAAGACTTTGGATTTTTCCAAAGTGAAGTGTTTTCACTGTCACGAACATGGGCATCTCACTACTAACTGTCTGCACAAGAGGAAGAACAAGATGGTTGTTGGAGCTGTAATTGGTGAGGCTCTTTTCTCACAATTTGAACTTGACTTCTCTTTGATCGCATGCATGGATTCAACTGCACCGAGATCAATGTGGTATTTGGATAGTGGCGCTTCCTCCCACATGATGGGAGATAAGGAGTCTTTCAGTGACTTGGAGGAGAAAGATCTCAGAATTCATATAGATATGGGTGACGATGCACGATATAGTGTGACTAGTATTGGTACCATTATATTTCAGAGGGATTCAAGTAAACCATTTCAATTGAAAAATGTTATGCAAGTTCCAGGTCTAATGAAAAACCTGGTCTCAGTCGCAATGTTGGAGGATAGAGGCTATGATGTTGTTTTCAGCGGTGGAAAATCCTACCTGCGACATAAAGAAATGGGTTAAGTCAAGAAGATAGGGATTCAAGTTAACAATCTCTACATGCTAGAGGTAGATGGTTGCAGTTCCATGGTGGGAAAGGAAGAAAAAGTGGTGAGCCGGGATGAGCATGAATTATGGAAAGTATGTAAATCCACCTTTCATGAAAAGGAGAACCATGCTTCGGTAATCCTGGAGAGAGTTCACACATATGTATGTGGAACATTATTGGTTGCTTCAACAACAAAACATAGGTATTATGTTATTTTTGTTGCTTAATTTTCTTGTAAATGTTGGATCTTCTTCATGCAGAAGAAGGATCAAACATTCTCAAAGTTCTATGAGTTTAAAGCATTGGTGGAGAAAAAGTTGGGGAAGGAAGTGAAAGATATAAGGAGCGATAATGGTGGAGAATACATCTATAATGAATTCAAATATTTCTCCAGCAGAGAAGGAATTCAAAGAGAACTCATAGCGCCTCATAACCCACAACAAAATGGGGTCAATGAGAGAAAGAACATAACGATCATGGGTGTTGCACGAGCAATGTTGCATGATTAGGGCCTACCAATGCATTTGTGGCTGGAAGCATGCAATACTATGCTTTATGTGAAAAATGGTTGTTCTCATAGAATACTTGGCATGGATACACTTGAAGAATATTTCAATGGCAAGAAACATGATGTTTCTCATTTTAAAAAATTTGGCTCATCTGTTTATGTGCATGTGACCAAGGATTCTAGGAAGAAGCTGAAATCGACTGTGGAAGTTGGGATATTTGTGGGGTACACAGAAACACCCCATAATTATCGTGTGTATTTTCCTAACAGTAAGATGACTGTTATCTGACGGGATATGAAATTTGATGAGGGGAAAGCCATGCAATTGTCACTTGAGAGGGAGCTAGACTTGCATGGAGAAGAGGAACTATTGATTCCCAAAGATGAGTCTCAAGATGTGGATCTGCCACATGAGGAGGTCCATTGAGTGGAGGAAACCACTCAAGCAGAGCCATCCATTATAAAAGGAAGAAAGTGCAACACGAACGTTGATAGATTGAGACTAGATGTTGCACAGAATGTAGGAGCCCCTACTTCACAGCATAGACAAAGACAATCTCCTGATCAATTTACTAGATACATGGCTCTCATGAGTAAATTTATTGTGACTAAACCATCTTGCTTTCAGGAAGCTATGCAGGATCCCACTTGGGTTGATGCTATGGTGGAGGAGTATGACTCCATTGTCCAAAATAGTGCATGTGAAATTGTCCCAAGACTGGTAAAAAAATCAGTGGTAGGTTCGAGATGGATCTACAAGGTAAAGCAAGTTGTTGATCGGAGTGTGGAGAAATACAAGTCCAGGTTTGTGGCCCGAGGCTTCTCACAGATTGAGGGTATATATTATGATGAGACCTTTGTACCTGTCGCAAGGTACTCTTCCATAAGATCCATCCTTTCACTCTCAATGTAGATGGGTTGGTGCATTTATCATATGGATGTAGAAACGGTGTTTCTCAATGGGATCATTGAGGAAGAAGTGTACATTGAATAGACAGAAGGTTTCGAGACCTTTGACAAAGATTCACATGTGTGCAAACTCAAGAGATCACTGTATGGGGTGAATCAAGCACCCCATTCTTGTTACACTCGGATAAACAACTATTTCACCGGATTGGGATTCAGCAAAAGTGAAGCGGATGCAAACCTATACCAAATTTTGGTGGAGGGTAAGACCTTAATCATTGTTCTTTATGTTGATGATTTAATATTAAATGGTGATGAGAAGTTGATACACTCATGCAAGGATGACCTTTCAAACGAGATCGAGATGAAGGATTTGGGCCTCCTTCATTATTTCCTTGGATTGGAAATATGGCAGCGACATGCTGAACTTTTTGTGTCTCAATGAAAGTATGCAAGGGAGAGACTGGGTAAGTTTCACATGAAAGTCTGCAAACCCATGGATACTCCTCTTCCAGGAAACTGGAGGAAAGAGGATGCTACTTTTGGAGAAGTAGTGGATGCTACTGTCTATCGACAATTAGTAGGTTCGCTAATGTATTTAGTGAACACGAGACCGAACATTTTCTATGCGGTTAATCAGGTAAGTCAAGCAATGGTTAATCCTACCAAACTCTTTTGGAAGGCGGGTAAGTATGTCCTGAGATATCTAAAGGGAACATTTGAGTATGGATTATGGTACAGAGAGATGAACGAGGTGAAGTTGCATGGCTTCATAGATGCAAATTGGGCGAGCATCCCAATGAACAAAAAGAGCACATCAGAGGGGACCTTTAGTATCAGATCTACAGTTTTTCTTGGTACAACATGAAACAAATATCCGTGGCACTTAGTTCAGTGGAAGCATAATACATGGCAGCGAGTCAAGCTGCATGTGAGGTTATCTAGATGAGAAAGATCTTGGTTGGTTTGTTTGGTTCTCATTTAGATCTGATAGTTATTCATTGTGATAATAAGAGTTGCATTCAACTCTCGATTAATCCTATGTTTCATGATATATCTAGACATATAGATATTCGCTATCATCATCTCAAAGATTGTGTGCAACAGAAGATCATGTTTCTTCAATACACTCCTACAGAAGATCGGGATGCAAACATTCTGATGAAAGCACTCACTAGGACCAAATTCGAATATCATAGAGACATGATTTGGGGTGAAGGATAATCCCTTTCTTTTTGAGAGGGAGTGTTGAAAAGTCAACAAGAAACATGTGTCTAATTTACTTTTCCCTTAAATAAATTGGACAATAAATATTAATCTATTATCTCATAATTACTTGAAATAATTAACTGAAATGGAAAATCAGTTAACTATGGGAAATTCGAGTTCAAAAGGTCGGCTGGTAAGACATGGAGCTGACTTGAATTTGTAACAAAGTTATCAGTGTAGTTATGAGAGTTGTGAAGTAGTTTAATTCAGTTAAGTGAGTTAAGCCCAATTGTGCTAGTTTTAACTGAACTTACACTAGTGACAGTTCAATGAATTAATTATTAATTAATTCAAATCAGTGAACTTACATGCAACTACAGATTCACCATGTATAACTACATGCATGCCAGATCCAGTAGAGACCTAGTTGAGATAACAGGTGAAAGGGATTGTTTGTCTATCAATTGTGATTTGAGTGAAGTGCATTCATGCAATCACAGATGCAGTGGATATGCTTATGATCATGTGCAAACTGGGAAATTGAATTCATATTGTGAGAATTTTATTGCAAGGATTGCGTAGAGGAGGCAGTCTGTCTGGAGATAGAATATTGGCACATGAATTTGTCAATTTTTGTATGACAGTGTGAGACAATTGCATTGTGCTGAAAGCTCTTGGATTAGAGTTTTGTATCATATTGTTTCATGATCCATGATATACATAATATATGATAGTGGGGGTTTTAGCTTTATTCTTTCCCTGCAAAACCTTTTTATTATGTTTTCTTGATATTTCACTTTCTGATCGTGGTTTAATTTCCACAAGAATATTAGTAGAAGAAATTCTATATATAACAATGGTATATAATTGTTAGATCAGGAGAATCGCAGGAAATACATTAATTGTATTGAAATTTTACATGGTATAAGAGCCACAGAGCGACATAAGTGAAGTGCGAAAATTGTAGTATTTCCGCAGGTCCCATCTCTGGCATGGTGTGAACCTTAGTACTGAAAACTACACATATTTCTGAGAGCATAAATTCTTGCACCCTACTCAAAAGAGAGGTGCGAACCTCCTGTAGGATTCTCGGAGGCTACTCAAAGGAGAGGTGCAAACCTCCCTCACCCAACTATGCATTACAATGTGAAATCCCTCAAAAATTTAGTAGGCTATACATAGGTGAGGTGCGAACTTCCCTCAGGATAGTAACTAGTCAGGTGTGAACCTCTTAGGGAAAGAAGGATTACAGTAGTTGAGTTTGTTGTTGGATAAAATTTGAATTTGCAGAAGGACTTTCTTGGTGCTGTAGTTGATTCAAGATTGAAATAGATTTCATTGACTTCAGGATAGAGTATGCACTCGAAGGAAACTCTAACTACATTGCCTTGAAGGACAGGATGGAAGTAGTACTTGAAGACAATGGCTTGAAGGAATACATTGACAAATATGTTCCTAAGACGGATGTGACAGACACTGCAAATCTTGATGCATGGAAAAAGAAACTGGAAAAGGTGAGGAGGATATTGTTGGAGGGAGTACGAGATCACATTGTCTCTAATATCCATGGGAAAGCCACAACACATGCAATGTTGAAGGTTTTGACGGATCTGTTCCATAAAAACAATGACCATAGGAAATTGGTGCTCAAAGATAAACTCAAGAAGATCAAGATGGAGAAGGGTGAATCCATTCCAAAATATCTCACAAAGTTTATCCAATGTCAGGATGAGCTTTGAAGTGTGGGAATAATAGTCGCTGATGATGATTTGGTGAGATTGGCTCTCCTAGGACTTCCCAAGAGTTGGCACAGTTATCAATACTCTGYCAATGAAAGGGAAAAATTGTCATATTGGGAACAACTATGGTCAGATCTAGTGCAGGAGGAGTTCAGGGGGAACACCAGAGATGGATCTTCATCAAAGCRTGATGATTAAGAGGATTKTTMTTTGAATTCCAAGTCAAGGAAAGGCAAAGGGAAGAAATTCCATTCAAAATCTAGGTATAAAGTCAAGAAGCTGGAGTTTTCCAAAGTGAAGTGTTTTCACTGTCACGAACATGGGMATCTCACTACTAAYTGTCTGCACAAGAGGAAGAACAAGAYGRTTGTTGGAGTTGCAACWGGTGAGGCTCTTGTCTAGCAATTTGAACTTGAGTTCTCTTTGATCGCATGCATGGCTTCAACTGCAYCGAGATCGGTGTGGTATTTGGATAGTRGYGCTTCCTTCCACATGACRATAGATAAAGACTCTTTCAGTGAMTTRGAGGAGAAAGATCTCAGAATTCATATAGATATGGGTGAYGATSGATGATACARAGYGACTGGAATTGGTACCAGTACCTTTCAAAKGGATTCAGGTAAACCATTTCAATTAAAAATGTTATGCATGTTCCAGGTCCRAAAAAAAACCTGGTCTCRGTCGCAATGTTGGAGGACAGAGGCTATGATGTTTTTTTCARCGGTGGAAAATCCTACCTRCGACATAAAGCACTGGGTCAAGTCAAGAGGATAGGGATTCAAGTTAAGAATMTCTACATGCTAGAGGTAGATTTTTGCGGTGTCATGGTGGGSAAGGCAGAAAAAGTGGTGAGCCGGGATGAGGGAGAATTATGGCATAGGCGTTTGGTCCATCTTCATCATGGAGCCTTGAAGATCATTCAACAAATATCTATTGGACTTCCAAAGCGAACACTTGCTCAGTTAGAACAGTGCAAGGGGTTCACCCTAGGGAAGTATGTAATCTCCACCTTTGATGAAAAGGATAACCATGCTTCAGTAATCCTGGAGACAGTTCACACAGACTTATGTGGACCATTCTCGGTTGCTTCAACAACAAAACATAGGTATTATGTTATTTTTGTTGATGAAGTTTCTTGTAAATTTTGGATCTTCTTCATGCAAAATAAGGATCAACCATTCTCAAAGTTCTATGAGTTTAAAGCATTGGTGGAGAAAGAGTCGGGGAAGCAAGTGAAATATCAAAGTAGCGATAATGGTGGAGAATACATCTCTAATGAATTCAAATATTTCTGCAGCAGATAAGTAATTCAAGGAGAACTCATAGCGCCTCATAACCCAAAACAAAATGGGGTCGATGAGAGAAAGAACATAACGGTCATGGGTGTTGCACGAGCGATATTGCATGATTAGGGCCTACCAATGCATTTGTGGCTGGAAGCATGCAATACTGCGGTTTATGTGCAAAATTGTTGTCCCCATAGAATACTTTGCATGAATACACCTGAAGAATCTTTCAATGGTAGGAAACCTGATGTTTCTCATTTTAAAATTTTTGGCTCATCTGTTTATGTGCATGTGACCAAGGATTCCAGGAAGAAGCTGGAACCGACTATGGAAGTTGGGATATTTGTGGGGTACACAGAAACACCCCATAATTATCGTGTGTATTTTCCTAACAGTAAGATGACTGTTATCCAACGAGATATACAATTTGATGAGGAGAAAGCCATGCTGTTGTCACTTGAGAGGGAGCTAGACTTGCATGGAGAAGAGGAACTGTTGGTTCCCAAAGATGAGTCTTAAGATGTGGATTTTCCACATGAGGAGGTCCATGGAGTGGAGGAAACCACTCAAGTAGATCCATCCATCAGAAATGGCATAAAGTGCAACATGAACACTTACAGATTGAGACTAGATGCTGCATAGAATGTAGGAGCCCCTACTTCACAGCATAGACAAAGACAATCTCCTGATCAATTTACTAGATACATGGCTCTCATGAGTAAATTTATTGTGACTAAAGAATATTGCATTCAAGAAGTTGTACAGGGTCCCACTTGGGTTGATGCTATGGTAGAGGAGTATGTCTCCATTTTCAAAAACAGTGCATGGGAAATTGTCCCAAGACCGGGCAAAAAATCAGTGGTAGGTTCGAGATGGATCTACAAGGTAAAGAAAGTTGTTGATAGGAGTTTGAAGAAATACAAGGCCAGGTTTGTGGTCCGAGGCTTCTCACATATTGAGGGGATAGATTATGATGAGACCTTTGCACCTGTCACAAGGTACTCTTCCATAAGATCCATCCTTGCACTCTCAGCGTAGATGGTTTGGCACATTTATCAGATGGATGTAAAAACTATGTTTCTCAATGGGATCATTGAGGAAGAAGTGTACATTGAACAAACATAAGGTTTTCAGACCTTTGACAGAGATTCGCATGTGTGCAAACTCAAGAGATAACTATATGGGTTGAAGAAAACACCCCATTCTTGGTACACTCAGATAAAAACCTACTTCACCGTATTGGGATTCACCAAAAGTGAAGCAGATGAAAACCTATAGCAAATTTTGGTGGAGGGTAACATCTTAATCATTGTTCTTTATGTTGATGATTTAATATTGAATGGTGATGAGTAGTTGATATTCTCATGCAAGGATGAACTTGCAAAGGGGTTCGAGATGAAGGATTTCGGCGTCCTTCGTTATTTCCGTGGATTAGAAATATGACAGCAAGATGGTGAACTTTTTGTGTCTCAAGGAAAGTATGCAAGGGAGATATTGGGTAAGTTTCACATGAAAGGCTGCAAACCCATGGATACTCCTCTTCCAGGAAACTGGAGGAAAGAGGATGCTACTTTTGGATAAGTAGTGGATGCTACTGTCTATCGACAGTTAGTAGGTTCGCTAATGTATTTAGTGAACAGGAGACAAAACATTTTCTATGTGGTTAACCAGCTAAGTCAACCAATGGTTAATCCTACCAAACTCTTTTGGAAGGTGGGTAAGTATGTCCTGAGATATTTGAAGGGAACATTTGAGATATCATAGATGCAGATTGGGTGGGCAACCCAACAGACAGAAAGAGCACATCAGAGGGGGCCTTCAGTATCAGATCTACAGTTTTTCTTGGTACAACATGAAATAAATATCCATGGTACTTAGTTCAGTGGAAGCATAATACATGGAATCGAGTTAAGCTGCATGTGAGGCTATCTAGATGAGAAATATCTTGGTTGGTTTGTTTGGTTCTCATTCAGATCTGACAGTTATTCACTGTGATAATGAGAGTTGCGTTAAACTCTTGATTAATCCTATGTTTCATAATATATCTAAGCATATAGATATCCGGTATCATCATCTAAGAGATTGTGTGCAACAGAAGATCATGTTGCTTCAATACATTCCTACGGAAGATCAGGATGCAAACATTTTGACGAAGGCGCTCACTAGGAGAAAATTTGAATATCATAGAGACACGATTGGGGTGAAGGATAATCCCTTTCTTGTTGAGAGGGAGTGTTGAAAAGTCAACAAGAAACATGTGTCTAATTTAATTTTCCCTTAAATAAATTGGACAATAAATATTAATCTATTATCTCATAATTACTTGAAATAATTAATTGAAATGGAAAATCATTTAACTATGGGAAATTCGAGTTCAAAAGGTTGGCTGGTAAGACATGGAGGTGACTTGAAGTTGTAACAGAGTTATAAGTGTAGTTATGAGAGTTGTGAAGTAGTTTAACTCAGTTAAGTGAGTTAAGCCCAGTTGTGCTAGTTTTAACTGAACTTACACTAGTGACAATTCAATGAATTAATTATTAATTAATTCAAATCAATGAACTTACATGCAACTGAAGATTCACCACGGATAACTACATGCATGTCAGATCTAGTAGAGACCTAGTTGAGATAACAGGTGAAAGGGACAGTTTGTTTATCAGTTCTGATTTGAGTGAAGTGCATTCATGCAATCACAGATGCAGTTGATATGCTTATGATCATGTGCAAACTAGGCAATTGAATTCATATTGTGAGAATACTATTGCAAGGATTGTGTAGAGGAGGCAGGTTGTCTGGAGATAGAATATTGGCACATGAATTTGTGAATTTTTGTATGACAGTGTGAGACGATTGTATTGTGCTGAAAGCTCTTGGATTAGAGTTTTGTATGAGATTGTTTCATGATCCATGTTATACATAATATATGACACTGTGGCTTTTAGATTTATGTTTTCCTTGTAAAACCTTTTTATTATGTTTTCTTGATATTTCACTTTTTTATCGTGGTTTAATTTCTACAAGAATATTAGTAGAAGAAATTTTATATATAACAACGGTATATAATTGTTAGATCAGGAGAATTGTAGGAAATACATTAATTGTATTGAAATTTTACATGGTATAAGATCCATGGAGACACATAAGTGAAGTGAAAAAATTGTAGTATTTTCGCAGGTCCCATCTCTGGCAGGGTGTGAACCTTAGTACAGAAAACTACACATATTTTTGAGAGCATAAATTCTCGCACCCTACTCAAAGGAGAGGTGTGAACCTCCCGTAGGATTATCATAGGCTACTCAAAGGAGAGGTGCGAACCTCCCTCACCCCAGTATGCATTACAGTGCGAACTCCCTCAAAAAGTTAGCAGGCTATACATAGGTGAGGTGCGAACATCCCTTAGGCTAGTAACTAGTCAGGTGTGAACCTCCTAGGGCAAGAAGGATTACAGTAGTTGAGTTTGTGGTTGGATAAAATTTGAATTTGCAGAAGGAATTTCTTGGTGCTATAGCTGATTCAAGATCGAAATGGATTTCATTGTCTTGAGGATAGAGTATGCAATCGAAGGAAAGTCTAACTACATTGCCTGTAAGGACATGATGGAAGTAGTACTCGAAGACAATGGCTTGAAGGAATACATTGACAAATATGTTCCTAAGATGGATGCGACAGACACTGCAAATCTTGTTGCATGTCAAAAGAAAGTGGAAAAGGTGAGGAGAATATTGTTGGAGGGAGTACGAGATCACATTGTCTCTAATCTCCATGGGAAAGCCACACCACATGCAATGTGGAAGGTTTTGATGGATCTGTTCCAAAACAACAATGAACATAGGAAATTGGTGCTCAAAGATAAACTCCGGAAGATCAATATCGAGAAGGGCGACTTCATTCCAAAATATCTCACAAAGTTTGTCCAATGTCAGGATGAGGTGGGAAGTGTGGGAATAACAGTCTCTAATGATGATTTGGTGAGATTATCTCTCCTAGGACTTCCCAAGAGTTGGCATAGTTATCAAGACTCTGTCAATGGAAGGGAAAAATTGCCAGATTGGGAACGACTATGGTCGGATATAGTACAGGAGGAGTTCAGGGGGAACACCAGAGATGGATCTTCATCAAAGAATGATGATGAAGATGATTGTTCTTTGAATACCAAGTCAAGGAAAGGAAAAGGGAAGAAATTCCATTCAAAATCTGAGTCTAAAGTCAAGAAGCTAGATTTTTCCAAAGTGAAGTGTTTTCACTGTCACGAACATGGGCATCTCAATACTAACTGTCTGCACAAGAGGAAGAAAAAGATGGTTGTTGGAGCTACAACTGGTGAGGCTCCTATCTTGCAATTTGAACTTGACTTCTCTTTGATCACATGCATGGCTTCAACTGCACCGAGATCGGTGTGGTATTTGGATAGTGGCGCTTCCTTCCACATGATGCGAGATAAAGAGTCTTGCAGTGACATGGAGGAGAAAGATCTCAGAATTCATATAGATATGGGTGAGGATGGATGATACAGTGCGACTGGTATTGGTATCATTACCTTTCAGAGGGATTCAGGTAAACCATTTCAATTGAAAAATGTTATGCATATTCCAGGTATAAAGAAAAACCTAGTCTCAGTCGCAATGTTGGAGGACAGAGGCTATGATGTTGTTTTCAGCGGTGGAAAATCCTACCAATGACATAAAGAAATGTGTCAAGTCAAGAATATAGGGATTCAAGTTAAGAATCTCTCCATGCTAGAGGTAGATGGTTGCGGTTCCATGGTGGGAAAGGCAGAAAAACCGGTGAGCCAGGACGAGGGCGAATTATGGCATAGGCGTTTGGGCCATCTTCATCATGGAGCCTTGAAGATCATGCAACAAATATCTATTGGACTTCCAAGGCGAACACTTGCTCAGTTAGACCAGTGCAAGGGGTGCACCCTAGGGAAGTATGTAAATTCCACCTTTCATGAAAAGGAGAACCATGCTTCGGTAATCCTGGAGAGTGTTCAGACAGACGTATGTGGACCATTCTTTGTTGCTTCAACAACAAAAAATAGGTATTATGTTATTTTTGTTGATGAATTTTATTTTAAATGTTGGATCTTCTTCATGCAAAAGAAGGATCAAACATTCTCAAAGTTCTATGAGTTTAAATCATTGGTGGAGAAAGAGTCAGGGAAGCAAGTGAAATATCTAAGGAGCGATAATGGTGGAGAATACATCTCTAATGAATTCAAATATTTCTGCAACAGAGAAGGAATTCAAGGAGAACTCATAGCACCTCATAACCCACAACAAAATTGGGTCGATGAGAGAAAGAAAATAATGATCGTGGGTGTTGCATGAGCGATGTTGCATGATTAGGGCCTACCAATGCATTTGTGGTTGGAAGTATGCAATACTGCGGTTTATGTGAAAAATTGTTGTCCTCACAGAATACTTGGCATGAATACACCTGAAGAATCTTTCAATGGTAGGAAACTTGATGTTTCTCATTTTAAAATTTGTGGCTCATCTATTTATGTGCATGTGACCAAAGATTCCAGGAAGAAGCTGGAACTGACTGTGGAAGTTGGGATATTTGTGGGGTACACAGAAAAACCTCATAATTATTGATTTTATTTTCCTAACAGTAAGATGATTGTTATCTGACGGAATATAAATTTGATGAGGGGAAAGCCATGTTATTGTCACTTGAGAGGGAGCTAGACTTGCATGGAGAAGAGGAATTGTTGGTTCCCAAAGATAAGTCTCAAGATGTGGATCTGCCACATGAGGAGGTCCATGGAGTGGAGGAAACCACTCAAGAAGAGACATCCATTATAAATGGCAGAAATTGCAACACAAACGCAGAGAGATTGAGACTAGATGTTGCATAAAATGTAGGAGCCCCTACTTCACAGCATAGACAAAGACAATATCCTGATTAATTTACTAGATACATGGCTCTCATGAGTAAATTTATTGTGACTAAACCATCTTGCTTTCAGGAAGTTGTGAAGGATCCCACTTGGGTTGATGGTATGGTAGAGGAGTATGACTCCATTGTAAAAAACAATGCATGGGAAATTGTCCCAAGACCAGTCAAAAAATCAGTGGTAGGTTCGAGATGGATGTACAAGGTAAAACAAGTTGTTGATGGGAGTGTTGAGAAATACAAGGCCAGGTGTGTGGCCTGAGGCTTCTCACAGATTGAGAGTATAAATTATGATGAGACCTTTGCACCTGTCGCAAGGTACTCTTCCATATGATCCATCCTTGCACTCTCAGCGCAGATGGGTTGGCTCATTTATCAAATGGATGTAGAAACTATGTTTCTCAATGGAATCATTGAGGAAGACGTTTACATTGAACCGAAAAAAGTTTTTGAGACATTTGACAGAGATTTGCATGTGTGCAAACTCAAGAGATCACTGTATGGGTTGATGAAAACACCCCGTTCTTGGTGCACTCGGATAAACAACTATTTCACCGGATTGGGCTTCACCAAAAGTGAAGCGGACGCAAACCTATACCAAATTTTGGTGGAGGGTAAGATCTTAATCATGGTTCTTTATGTTGATGATTTAATATTGAATGGTGTTGAGTAGCTGATACACTCATGCAAGGATGACATTACAAAGGAGTTCGATATGAAGGATTTGGGCCTCCTTCATTATTTCCATGGATTGGAAATATGGCAGCGAGATGGTAAACTTTTTGTGTCTCAAGGAAAGAATGCAAGGGAGATACTGGGTAAGTTTCACATGAAAGGCTGCAAACCCATGGATACTTTTGGAGAAGTAGTGGATGCTACTGTCTATCGAGAATTAGTAGATTTTCTAATGTATTTAGTGAACACGAGACCGAACATTTTCTATGCGGTTAACCAACTAAGTCAAGCAATGCTTAATCCTACCAAAATATTTTGGAAGGCGGGTAAGTATGTCCTGAGATATCTGAAGGGAACATTTGAGTATGGATTATGGTAAAGAGAGACGAATGAGGTGAAGTTACATGGCTTCATAGATGCAGATTGGGTGGGCAGCCCAATGGACATAAAGAAAACAACAGAGGGGACCTTTAGTATCAGATCTACAGTTTTTCCTGGTACAACATGAAACAAATATTCATGGCACTTAGTTCAATGGAAGCATAATACATGGCAGCGAGTCAAGCTGGATTTGAGGCTATCTAGATGAGAAAGATCTTGGTTGGTTTGTTTGGTTCTCATTTAGATCTGACAGTTATATATTGTGATAATGAGAGTTACATTAAAATCTCAATTAATCCTATGTTTCATGATATATCTAAGCATATAGATATCCGGTATCATAATCTCAGAGATTGTGTGCAACAGAGGATCATGTTGCTTCAATACATTCCTACGGAAGATCAGGATGCAAACATTATGACGGAGGCGCTCACTAGGAGAAAAATCAAATATCATAGAGACACGATTGGGGTGAAGGATAATCCCTTTCTTGTTTAGATGGAGTGTTGAAAAGTCAACAAGAAACATTTATCTAATTTACTTTTCCTTTTAATAAATTGGACAATAAATATTAATCTATTATCTCATAATTACTTGAAATAATTAATGGAAATGGAAAATCAGTTAACTATGGGAAATTCGAGTTCAAAAGGTTGGCTGGTAAGACATGGAGGTGACTTGAAGTTGTAACAGAGTTATAACTGTAGTTATAAGAGTTGTGAAGTAGTTTAACTCAATTAAGTGAGTTAATCCCAGTTGTGCTAGTTTTAACTCAACTTACACTAGTCAGAGTTCAGTGAATTAATTATTAATTAATTCAAATCAGTGAACTCACATGCAANGTATCTGTTCCAAAACAACAATGACCATAGGAAATTGGTGCTCAAAGATAAACTCAGGAAGATCAATATGGAGAAGGGAGACTCCATTCCAAAATATCTCACAAAGTTTGTCCAATGTCAGGATGAGCTTGGAAGTGTGGCAATAACAGTCACCGATGATGATTTGGTGAGATTGGCTCTCCTAGGACTTCCCGAGAGTTGGCACAGTTATCAAGACTCTGTCAATGGAAGGGAAAAATTTCCAGATTGGGAACGACTATGGTCGGATCTAGTGCAGAAGGAGTTCAGGGGGAACACCAGAGATGGATCTTCATCAAAGAGTGATGATGAAGAGGATTGTGCTTCAAATTCCAAGGAAAGGAAAGGAAAAGGGAAGAAATTCCATTAAAAATCTAAGTCTAAAGTCAAGAAGCTGGATTTTTCCAAAGTGAAGTGTTTTCACTATCACAAACATGGGCATCTCACTAATAACTATATGCACAAGAGGAATAACAAGATGATTGTTGGAGCTGCAACTGGTGAGGCTCTTTTCTTGGAATTTGAACTTGACTTCTCTTTGATCGCATGCATGGCTTCTACTGCATCGAGATCGATGTGGTATTTGGATAGTGGCTCTTCCTTCCACATGACGGGAGATAAAGAGTCTTTCAGTGACTCAGAGGAGAAATATCTCATAATTGATATAGATATGGGTGACGATGGATGATACAGTGCGACTGGTATTGGTACCATTACCTTTCAGAGGGATTCAGGTAAACCATTTCAATTGAAAAATGTTATGCATGTTCCACTTCTGAAGAAAAACCTGGTCTCAATCGCAATGTTGGAGGACATAGGCTATGATGTTGTTTTCAACAGTGGAAAATCCTACCTGCGACATAAAGCAATGGTTCAAGTCAATAAGATTGGGATTCAAGTTAAGAATTTCTACATGCTAGAGGTAGATGGTTGCGGTGCCATGGTGGGAAAGGCAGAAAAAGTTTTAAGCCGAGATGAGGGTGAATTATGGAATAGGCGTTTGGGCCGTCTTCATCATGGAGCCTTGAAGATCATACAACAAATATCTACTGGACTTCCAAGCCGAACACTTGCTCAGTTAGACCAGTGCAAGGGGTGCACCCTAGGGAAGTATGTAAAGTCCACCTTTCATGAAAAGGAGAACCATGCTTTGGTAATCCTGGAGAGAGTTCACACAGATGTATGTCGACCATTCTCGGTTTCTTCAACAAAAAAACATAGGTATTATGTTATTTTTGTTGATGAATTTCGTTGTAAATGTTGGATATTCTTCATGCAGAAGAAGGATCAAACATTCTCAAAGTCTATGAGTTTAAAGCATTGGTGGAGAAAGAGTCGAGGAGGCAAGTGAAATATCTAAGGAGCGATAATGGTGGAGAATACATCTTTAATGAATTCAAATATTTCTGCAGCAGAGAAGGAATTCAAAGAGAACTCATAGCGCCTCATAACCCACAACAAAATGGGTTCGATGAGAGAAAGAACATAACGATCATGGGTGTTGCACGAGTGATGTTGCATGATTAGGGCCTACCAATGCATTTGTGGCTGGAAGCATGCAATATTGCGATGAATGTGCAAAATTGTTGTCCTCATAGAATACTTGGCATGTATACACCTAAAGAATCTTTCAATGGTAGGAAGCCTGATGTTTCTCATTTTAAAATTTTTGGCTCATCTATTTATGTGCATGTGACCAAGGATTCCAGGAAGAGGCTGGAACTGACTGAGAAAGTTGGGATATTTGTGGGGTACACAGAAACACCCCATAATTATCGTGTGTATTTTCCTAACAATAAGATGACTGTTATCCGATGAGATATAAAATTTGATGAGGGGAAAGCCATACAGTTGTCACTTGAGAGGGAGCTAGACTTGCATGGAGAAGAGGAACTCTTGGTTCCCAAAGATGAGTCTAAAGATGTGGATATGCCACATGAGGAGGTCCATGGAGTGGAGGAAACTACTCAAGCAGAGCCATCCATTAGAAATGGAAGAAAGTGCAACACGAACACTGACAGATTGAGACTAGATGCTGCACAGAATGTAGGAGCCCCTACTTCACAGCATAGACAAAGACAATCTCTTGATCAATTTACTATATACATGGCTCTCATGAGTAAATTTATTGTCACTAAAACATCTTTCTTTCAGGAAGTTGTGCAGGATCCCACTTGGGTTGATGCTATGGTAGAGGATTATGACTCCATTGTCAAAAACAGTGCATGGGAAATTGTCCCAAGACTGGTCAAAAAATCAGTGTTAGGTTTGAGATGGATCTACAAGGTAAAGCAAGTTGCTGATAGGAGTGTGGAGAAATACAAGGCCATTTTTGTGGCCCAAGGATTCTCATAGATTGAGGGGATATATTATGATGAGACCTTTGCACCTGTCTCAAGGTACTCTTCCATAAGATCCATCCTTGCACTCTCAGTGCAAATGGGTTGTCGCATTTATCAGATGGATGTAAAAACTATGTTTCTCAATGGGATCATTGAGGAAGAAGTGTGCATTGAACAAACAAAAGGTTTTGAGACCTTTGATAGAGATTCACATGTGTGCAAACTCAAGAGATCACTGTATGGGCTTAAGAAAACACCTCGTTCTTGGTACACTTAGATAAACAACTATTTCACCGGATTAGGCTTCACCAAAAGTGAAGCGGATGCAAACCTATACCAAATTTTGGTGGAGGGTAAGATCTTAATCATTGTTCTTTATGCTGATGATTTAATATTGAATCGTGATGAGAAGCTGATACGCTCATACAAGGATCACCTTGCAAAGGAGTTTGAGATGAAGGATTTGGGCCTCCTTCATTATTTCCTTGGATTGGAAATATGGCAGCGAGATGGTGAAGTTTTTGTGTCTCAAGGAAAGTATGAAAGGGAGATACTGGGTAAGTTTCAGATGAAAGACTGCAAACCCATGGATACTCCTCTTCCAGGAAACTGGAGGAAAGAGGATGCTACTTTTGGAGAAGTAGTGGATGCTACTATCTATCGATAGTTAGTAGGTTTGCTAATGTATTTAGTGAACGCGAGACCGAACATTTTCTATGCGGTTAACCACCTAAGTCAAGCAATGGTTAATCCTACCAAACTCTTTTGGAAGGAGGGTAAGTATGTCCTAAGATATCTGAAGGGAAAATTTGACTATGGATTATGGTACAAAGAGACGAATGAGGTGAAGTTGCATGGCTTCATAGATGCAGATTGGGTGAGCAACCCAACGAACAGAAAGAGTACATCAGAGGGGACCTTTAGTATCAGATCTACAGTTTTTCTTGGTACAACATGAAACAAATATCCGTGGCACTTAGTTCAGTGGAAGCAAAATACATGGCAGCGAATTAAGCTACATGTGAGGCTATCTAGATGAGAAAGATCTTGGTTGGTTTGTTTGGTTCTCATTTAGATCTGATAGTTATTCATTGTGATAATGAAGGTTGCATTAAACTCTCAATTAATCGTATGTTTCATGATATATCTAAGCATATAGATATCCGGTATCATCATCTGAGAGATTGTGTGCAATAGAAGATCATGTTTCTTCAATACATTCCTACGAAAAATCAGGATGCAAACATTCTGACGAAGGCGCTCACTAGGAGGAAATTCGAATATCATAGAGACACGATTGGGGTGAAGGATAATCCCTTTCTTGTTGAAAGGGAGTGTTGAAAAGTCAACACGAAACATGTGTCTAATTTACTTTTCCCTTAAATAAATTGGACAATAAATATTAATCTATTATCTCATAATTACTTGAAATAATTAACTGAAATGGAAAATCAGTTAACTATGGAAAATTTGAGTTTAAAAGGTTGGTTGGTAAGACATGGAGGTGTCTTGAAGTTGTAACAGAGTTATAAGTGTAGTTATGAGAGTTGTGAGGTAGTTTAACTCAGTTAAATGAGTTAGGCCCAATTGTGCTAGTTTTAACTGAACTTACAGTTGTGAGAGTTCAGTGAATTAATTATTAATTAATTCAAATCAGTGAACTCACATGCAACTGAAGGTTCACCATGGTTAACTACATGCATGTCAGATCCCGTGGAGACCTAGTTGAGATAACATGTGAAAGGGACATATTGTCTATCAGTTGTGATTTGAGTGAAGTGCACTCATGCAATCGCACATGCAGAGGATATGCTTATGAGCATGTGCAAACTAGGAAATTGAATTCATATTGTGAGAATTATATTGCAGGGATTGCGTAGAGGAGGCAGGTTGTCTGGAGACAGAATATTGGGACATGAGTTTGTCAATTTTTGTATTATAGTGTGACATGATTGTATTGTACTGATAGCTCTTGGATTAGAGTTTTGTATGAGATTGTTTCACGATCCATGATATACATAATATATGATAGTGGGGTTTTTAGATTTATGTTTTCCCTGTAAAACTTTTGTGTTATGTGTTCTTGATATTTCACTTTGTGATCGTGGTTTAATTTCCACAAGAATATTAGTATAAGAGATTATGTATTTAACAATGGTATATAATTGTTAGATCATGAGAATCGAAGGAAATACATTAATTGTATTGAAATTTTACAGCTGTTTAGTTGCCAAAGAGGCTTTCCAACAAGCAAAGTTAAGTTAATATTGATCAACCAAATGATCTAAATAATTATGTGGGTGAATAGACAAGTATGATCGGAAATGTTTCTAATGATCAAACAAATGAAAGAATCATTTATCCTACCATTGTTGATAGGGAATTATCACCCAATCCATTTCAATAGCAAGTCAAGAGGAGAATTAGTGAGAAGGATTGGGTTACCTACGAATGTAGGGGTAAACAATTTCAAAAATAAGCCAAAAGTAATCCAACTCAAAGTAACCTAATTTAAAGTCTAACCAATCCAAATCCCAATAATCAAAATCAAATAAATCCAAGTATGTGACCACAYGGAACTCCTAAAGGAACCCAACCAACTCAAGTTATGRACAAAAMGTGGTTACTTTAGAAAAAAAAGATATGAATTGTTTTTGCATAATTGTATGTTGGATTCTAGGGCATTAAAAAATGTTACGCCAATAAAATTTATGAAAATATTAGGACTTGAAACCACCAAACCTTATAGTAAACAACTTGGCGGTTTCATTCCTTAGCCCTGAGATCCTTGAAGAAGAAACCAATGTGAAAAGTAATTTGTTTTAAGAAATTCTATCATTTATATATTAAAATGACATCTTAATGTGAACATATGCATTAAATTTTACGAGTAAAAC